>JAOWBR010212621.1:0-17865 GCA_028571145.1 Dionaea muscipula
GTAAAGAAATTCATAAATTGAAGAGACATTTCAACAGTGAGGAGAAATAAGGAAGACTAATGACTAGTTTTATTCATTGTGAATTCATCAGTAGTGCAGAGATGCACTTTTATACACTAAATAATTAGCATAAAACTAGGAATGAAATCTCAACAAGAAAAGAAAGAAATGTTGATAAAAGAATATTCTCTGGATGGAGATAATTGTGCCTGCCGTTGGAGATATTCTGGGGATATGATATAATTTCAAACAAATTCGATCCTCAAACGTTAATAGATTGGGCTTCATGTTCTCTCACTCGCAGATCTGTTACCGGGTATTGTACCTTTTTGGGGAGCAATCTCATTTCTTGGTGTGCAAAAAAGCAGCCTACTGTTTCCCGTTCTAGTACTGAAGCGGAATACCGTGTCATGGCCCATGCCACGGCCGAGCTCACCTGGCTCACTTTCTTGCTTTGTGACTTGCATGTTCCTCTAGCATCAGCCCCTCATTTATCCTGTGACAATATGAGTTCTCTTTTCATGACTGTTAATCCTGTTTTCCATGCTCGTACTAAGCATGTTGACATTGATTATCATTATGTTCGGGAACGTGTTGCCCTCGGTCTTCTTGTCACCAGCTTCATTCCAACCAAGTCTCAAATAGCTGATGTCTTTACCAAAAGTCAAACTCGTGCATCCCTTGAATCCGTGCGACACAAACTATGCATGACCACCATGCAATGTTTGAGGGGGGATAATGAGAATACTGATATTGTTGTTAGCAACGTTTGTGTGGAATATGCTACCACCAATGATTCCAATGGTTCTCCAACTGTCATGGATATGGAGGCCACACTTGCCAAACCTGCTGTAGAGGATAATGGGAAAGATTAGCAGATTAGCATATATTGTGTTATCTCCTTAATTCTTTCCTTATTTATCATTGGGAGAATATTTCTCTGTCTTTTGGTAATAATCTCTAGTATTGTATCTCATTCTATTTGTTGTATTTATACACAACATCCATGAATAGAATTGGTGTGGTGAGATTTCTTATACCATCGTTTCTTAAGTTTCTTCTCTGTAGAAGGGAAAATTCATTTTCTGAATAAAGAGTTTCTGTTTCCATTTTCTCTCTCGTATACAGGTTCCCTCCTTTCACAGTAAACCAGATTCTTAGTCAAGATATCTGGGTGCTTTCATTGATTTTGATAAGATAGGGGAGATGAATTTGAATTGCATCCATGAAACATGTCAATTTTCAAGTCATATTGACTTAACAGATCAAAATATACCAGTGATAATTTATCCATCAAATCTCATGCAGGAAAAGGTCAAATGCCCACAGGCCCCAGAATATGGAATCCAAGACAATAGACTCTCTCCTCATTTTTTCTTATTTGCTAAGCACACTATGTAATAGTTTCCTTCATATACACTTCTAATTGAGACAAGGAGCAACTTTTATTATCTTACCTCCTCCCATCATCCCTTCTCCCCTACTACCATAATCTCTCATTCTACTTCACACTTCTCCCACCCCACCCATCAAAAAGAAATATCAAGCTTTTTGAGTTATCACAGGCCTGGATCTCAACCTTGAAAAGAGTTAACTTCATCTCCTATATTCTCTTGTCCGCATCATCCTATTTCCCTTCCCCCATGCTTTTTACCAATCTACAAAATCATTATCCTCTTACAAATGAAGAGGTCCATGACTAACACAACAAACTAAATAGGTCTTACCAGGCTCGTTTGCCTCCATCTTAAAATGTAGCATACCTCCTCTCTCAAACTCCTCGAGTCAGATCCCATCTTACATGAGATGACTCCAATAAAAAAGCACTTTGTAAGCTAAGAGCAATCTCCAGCAGGTAAAAAATGTGGAGTTTTTGGAGTGTGTGAATAGTGAGAGGATTGTGTAATGATTTTTGGAGTATGGATGAGTTTTTGGAGTGGATGTAAATATGAGTGGATGAATAGTGAGAGGTATTGTGTAAAGATTTTTGGAGTGAATGGATAATAATTTTAAATTTAGAGTTTTTTGGAGCAAGGTTTTGAAAGGCGCGCCTAGGCGCTAGGCGCAAAAGCTAGAGCCTTACACCCCCAGGCGCAGCCCTTTCGAAGAGGCGCGCCTTGGGGGTCAGGATCAGGCGTGCCTTTGCGCCTATGCACTAGGTTGATATATATAAAATTTTTAAAACCTGCAAATTTTTTTGTTAAAACAATTAATGAAATAAAAAAAAAGAGGAGAAGAGGAATAGACACGCCAAAATCAATATATATATCGGTACCACTCTTTCCTTTTTTTTTGTACTGCTCCTTGTCGTCTTCTCCTTTTTTTTCTCAAGATCATGTTCTTCCCTTTTTTTACCATTCATCCGATGAACAACGTTTTTTACCAGTGTTTTTTACTGTTCATCGTCTTCTTCCCTCGGTTCATCGTCTTCTTCCTTTTTTTTTTTTTTTCTTTTCTCAAGATCTTGAGCCTAACTTGTAGTGCCACGGGTTCTGAAAGAAATTAGAGTATTTTTGAACAAGCATTTTAATTTATTAAAAAAAATATTATTTAGGAATTAGGAATTTAAGAATATGAAACATTTACTTTGAATTTGTTTTTTATTACAGCTTCACAACAAAAGAAGAAATAGGTTAGCTCAAGAATGTTTCAATGATTTGGTGTATGTAAAATATAATAGAGCATTGAGATGTCGATACAATCAGAGAGATACCATGGATCCAATACTTTTAGACAACATTGAGGAATCCAATGAGTTGTTACTTGATAGATTTGATGATGATGATGATGATGATGATGATGACAATGATTTGGTGTTTGAAGATGATTCTTTGACTTGAGGAGTCATCGCTAGAGTAAGTGGAGCATTGAAACCTCCTTACCATACAAGGAGTAATATAATTACGGTATCAAGTTCTAGAGATGCAAATATAATTAGGAGAGGTAAGGAATTAATGCTTTGCACGTGGAGGTGGAGGTAGCTGATGAGGACATATCCGAGGATGAACAAGATATTAGGATTGATGGTGCAGATGTTGAATTGAATGTTGATGATCTTTTTACACTTTCTGACGAGTGATTGTAAAGATATTGGGATTGATTTTTTTTTGTGCTGACTAACTACTACATTATGTTTTTATTATATTATTATTAAAATTTTAATAGAAAATTAGTTACTATTTTTTATATTTTTAATTTTTAATTATTGTTCAATATTTATATTTATTTTTAGAATATCTTTTTTTTTTGCGCCTCACTTCAATTAGGCATGCGCTTGCGCCTTGCGCCTTGCGCCTTGCGCCTTGCGCCTTGCGCCTTGCGCCTTGCGCCTTGCGCCTTGCGCCTTGCGCCTAGGCTCCACGACCCTTGTGCGCCTCAGTGCGCCTTGCGCCTTTTAAAACACTACAACTACCATAGTCTGAATCTTGACAACAAGATGCACTGATACTGTTCTGATTGAACCCACCACAGGAAAAAAAATTAAAGGGAAAAAACTGTTGCTGAATTTAGACAATCAGCCGATTATGAAAAAAGCGAAGGTCAGAAACCAGGACTCAACATTTGTAATGCTGATGCAAAGCACATAGCATCTAGTAGGCTGAAATAGATGGTATCTCCAATCCGTAATGCAATTATCCAAGTCGATAAGCATAAACTTTTCATTGGACAACAAATGTATAGAGAACACTGAGCAGCAGTATTTATGTCTATATATTGCAGCAACAGATACTACTAGGATTCTAGAATGTATACGAACCATAGTTAGCAAATAGGCATATTATTCGCGTATTAAACACATACGTATGTATTTTTGAGAAAAAAAACTGCCCATATCCATATTGATTTAAAAAATACGGTCAAATACACGTATTTTTGAGCAAACACGTATTAAACGTCTATACATTTAGAACATCCGAATTTTTGATAAAAATACGCCCATGTTTTTTTATGCTTCCAGGACTCCAGTTCGATTTCTTTTATAGAAAATAGCCCAAAATCAAAATCAAATTCCCATCTCATAGCCAGTGGCCACCAACACTAGCCCATTCCCATTACAGTAAAAAAACAAATACTTTCAAAAAATCAAAAAATAAAAAATCAAATTGGAGGAGACTTGGAGTCGCAGGCTCACAGCACAGTAGCTCATTAGTCAGCACTCAGTCATTCATTTTCGTTGAAGACCCATGGACTCTTGGAGAGGTCGAGATTCAAGAAGGAATCGAGTCTTGACCCCTGATTCCGAATCAATTTCAAGGATGAAAGATATTTCTTTTCAATTTCTTACCATCTCCTTCAATCTAGGGTTTGTAATTTTAGGGATTTGAGGAAGATTTTCTTTCTAGGAAATGTGGGCTCAATCAATTTCTAATGAAAATTGATCTGGCTTTGTAGGTGTAGCCGTGTAGATAGAATCATAGAAGAACTTTTTCTTGCTAGTGTGGTATATAGTATGTTCTAGTTACTTCTAATTGTATAATTATTTTGTGCGAAGGCTTGGAAACTTTCCAAGTTGACTGTCGGCCATGGTGCTTGCCCAGTTCCCTTCATAATTTTATATTTTTATACCCGTATTTTTATACCGAACTTTTCAGAATTGAAACGTACTATACCCGTACGTATACGTATACGTTTTTTAAAATTTTACATTTTTTACCCGTTTTTTACCCCGCACTTTTAAATACAAAACCGTATAATACGGGTACGTATAAATTACCATTTAATACTTATCCCGTATTTTGCTAACTAAGATAAGAACTACCTTAACTGAAGAAGCACATAGTTCCTGTTCAATTTGCTTTTGTAATGCTGCTTCCCAAGATATGGCACTGATCTCAGAATATCCATCGTCATTTACAAGGAAATAAACGTCTCCTTGCACATAAGCTTCATAATCCGGTATATCTGCCATTGTTTGCCATCCCAAAGGTCCCTACTAAGGAAGAAAAGATAGGATAAGATAAGTCACAAAATTGTATTAGAGAAATCAAGGGTAATATTCTTGTTGCGAATTTCTTGAGCTAAGAGAGAGGAGTGGATCTAGAGAGTGTAACCAAAATCTATAGATCAACTCATCTCACTTGTACCTTAATGCATTCACAAAAATATTGCATAACACAATCATGAAAAGGACAAATTGTCAAGATGGATCAATGAGATATGGGTACTTCCAGGGTAGGGAGTAATCAGGCTTGCAGACGAGCTCCAACAGAAAATATTTTGAGGGAAAGATTTTTCCAGTGAAACAGAATTGAAAAACATTCAGCCAACAAGATTAGCTACACAATACTAGAAGACATACCAGGACAAAAAGCTGAATTAATCTCCTCACAGACTTTGGAAACCAACGAGGCAGCAGTTGCACAAGTGAGGTGTCGTGGCCAGAAGAGTGAAAGATGCTGTCTCGCCAATTCAGATACATTGACAAAGTTGAATTGCCCAGCACTATCAATTTAAACACCTGTTAGAACTTGAATGTAATACTGGCAGTATTCATGGATAATGCAACTAACAAAACTGCAAAAAAAATTCCCATGCTTGCACTAATATGGCAGGAAGTCACAAAAACAAAAAGGCACTAAATCCCATGGAAAAGAGAAAGAACCTACCATTTCTCATCTTAGCCCCCCTATAGTTGGAAGTTGTATCTTGTCCCAAAGATGCTCCCAAGAGTGTTCTCCAAAGAGTAGAGAACTGCTGGAGTGCAGGCCTTAGATTCTCCAATGTGCACTGAGCAGAGGAACTACATTGCCTGTTCACACTCCCATGGCTCAGGCAATTTTGAATTGGGAAGGATGCAAACATCAATGTAGCTAAAGCTGCCATTAACCATCCACCTTCTGCAATGTCATCAACAGTGCGGAGAATATCATCGGTCCCTAGACCTGCAACATCACTACCGGATCGTGTACCACATGATGCAATTGCACGTGCATTATAGAATGACGCCTCATATTCCCGCCCTTTAACCCTCGAGAAAAGCAACCATTTTGCCCACTGACAATCTCCCTTGTTATTCAGAAGCATAACGAAAATAAATTCACGTGAGGAACAGAAAAAAGGTGAAAACATTGCAGCCATAGATGAAAAGTGCATGCAAAGTGATTGTTGTTGCTTATGAGTTTGGCTTCAACATCATAGGAAATTATATTTTGGTTTTCTCTTCTACAGTACAGCAAAAAGGTGCCCATGTAGGTATTGATATTTGTTACTATCCAAAGTCGGCTACTTTGGAGGCACATAAGTGCATGCATTACCAAAAACAAATGTAGCTAGAAGTACAAAGAAATGCATAAGAAAGAGTGTATAACGGTTGTTATCACTCCTAATTTGGAAAATAACTTTCAGCACATGGCTAATGACTTCCTGCATGATCATTTTTCTATGCACTCAAACACATAGGAGATAGATTTAACATTATCAATGAGCAAACCAGTACTGTTTTAAAAAAATGGAAAGCAGACTCACTTTCTAGAGTGTTGAAAGTTATGTTATGTTGACCTCTGCTTTTGGGCTTATTACCATGTATTAGAATTAGAACTCAAGGGGCCCATTATTCATTAGTAATAAAATCTATCCCAACCTCTATTATGAGGTAAGGGTTTCTGTCATTTTGTTAAACAAATGACATGGCATCAGAGCATTTTCCATCACTGTGCTGCTGCTGACCACCATCACCACCGAGCCTCCACCGAGGCTTCTCCACCATTTTCATCATCAACACTTCTCTTCTAGACACCACGCCACCTCACCTGGACAGCCCACTGCAAGTCGCCCCACCCGCCAGGAGCTCAGTGTCGGACGATGTGTCGTGCGGCCGCAATCTCCTTTTCTCCTTCTCGTGGTGGGCTCTTTGCTCTCCAGATCTACGGCATTCTCGAACAGTGGTGCTCTCACCACCTCCATAGGAAGACTCAGGAGGCTTGGGCGCACCTTCGGCCACCGCCGCCTCCTCTGTTGATGCACCACGCGCCCCACGCGCCACCCTCACCGGCACGTAGCGCTCACGCGCCGCCCTCCTCCGGCACGTGGCGCTCACGCGCCGCCCTCCTCCGGCGGCCTCTCCGACAGCATCTCTTCCTCATCCAACTGATGAGTTTTCCCTCTTGCTTCATATGCTGATTGCTCTCTATATTCATGCCTGACTCCATGGATGTTGTGTTTGCTTCTTGTTCTCTCTTCTACCTGCTACCTTTGTTCCTGTTCGTGTGACTTTGCTGTGTTGGTTGGCCACTTTGTGTCTTTTTTTTTTTTAAACTTCCCTCCATATTGTGTGTTGGTGATTGATTTATCACGGATACATCTCCATCTTCGTCTTCGGCAATTGTTCCTCTAATGGAGGTCGTTCCGACTACTACTTGGCTAACCGACATTCGTTTAAATGGCACCAATTATTTTGAATGGTGTAAGCTTGTGGAGCTATCTATTTATGGCATGAAGTTGGATGAATATTTGACTAAAGTGGGTCCGAGTGCTAACAAGCATCCAGATAAGGCCCTGGCATGGAAGAGAGTGGATGCTCACTTGTATACTTGATTGATTAACTCCATGGAGCCCTGTGTAGTGAATCTTATTACTCATTGTGACTCTGTGAAGGAAGTGTGGGAGTATCTTGTTGTGTTTTATTCTGAGAAAGATAATATGAATCGCTTGTTTGATATGTGTCAGTCACTGTTCTAAATGGCGTACCTTGGCGGCGCCTAGGCGGCGCCATAGCACTTGGCAGTGCATCGGCGCCACACCTAACCCCAAGTCATTTTTTCTTGGCTTCTTGGCGGTCCTTGGGGCTCCTTGACGGCCCTTGGCGCTCTTTGGCGGTCCCTTGGCGGTGAAGAATGGCGAATTAAGGCGGTAAAGATTTTTGTTTTTTCAAGAAATTCGGCCCAATCTTAAATAAAACAAACAAAACCTTAAAACTTAATTACCTAAAATTAAAAAGCCCAATCCAAAATTAAAAGTTCAACCAACCCAAAGCTCAATTACCCAAATAAAAAATCAAACAAAACCTAAAACCGCCGAGAAGCTTGGCGCCGCCAAGGAGGCCTTGGCGCTTGGCGGTTGCTCGGCGCCATGCCACCGCCGAGCGCCATTTAGAACATTGGTGTCAGTCTTTTTTTCGTGCTCAGAAAGGGGATGCTACTCTTGTTGATTACTTTGCATCTTTTAAGAAGACATGTGAGCAGCGTGAGCAATTGGCCATCATCGCTTTTCTTAATGGCTTACCATCCGAGCTTGATACAGTTCGTTCTCAGATCCTCTCGAGCAAGGAGACATTACTGACAGAGGCATTCTCACGGGCCCAACGGTCCGTTCGCACCCAATTTGGGTCTTCATATGCTAGTGGTGATCATATCGCCCTTGCTAGCTCTACTTCTCTCGTGGATGTGGTAGAGGCCGAGGAGGGAATAGTAGATACTTCTATACTCATTGTCAAATTTCTAGTCATTCTCTTGAGAGGTGCTTTCAGCTACATGGAAAGCAATCCGCTTCCACTTTTTCTTCTGATGAGCGACCTACTTGTTCCTACAGCAAGGTTACTGGCCACACTCGAGAGAAGTGTTGGCAACTGCATGGTCGACCCAATACTCCTCGATCTGCTCATGTTGTTATGGATTCGTTTATTCTTGCTCCTCCTCCGATTCTTCCACCTGATCTGCCCATCATTTCTACATCAGCGGTGCACACTGCTCTCCCTGCTACCTGTTTATCTGTCTCTCCTCAGACTTGGATTATTAACTCTGGTGCTACAGACCACATGACTGGATCTCTAGGTATGTTGAGTGAGTTTCTCCAAATTCCTCCTATCCTGATGTTCGGGTAGCAGATGACTCATATGTTTCAGTTCGAGGAATAGGGAGTGTCAATCTCACTCCTACATTGACGTTATCTCCAATTTTATATCTCTTGTCTCATCCTTTCAATATTCTCTCTATCAGTGCCTAGATTCGGACTCACCGGTGTATTGTAGTGTTTTCTGGTGAGATTTCTATCTTTCAGGTTCCTTTGATAAGGACGATTATTGGTAGGGGCCGTCGCGTGTCTGGAGGTCTCTATGTGTTGGAGGGTGGTGTGCCTGCCCTTGCTTGTCCTAGCATTTCCTCTACTGCCTTTCAACTTCACTGTTGCTATGGTCATCCAGCACTTTCCAGCCTGAAGCGTCTATATCCTGAGATTCAGTCCTTGTCTGAGTTATTTTATGAGTCCTATCAACTGGCCAAACATCATCGAGTCCCATATGTATCACGTGTCAATCAACGAGGTTCTACTCTTTTTCAGTTAATCTATTCTAATGTTTGGGGTCCTTATCCCGTCGAGTCTAAGTTAGGTTTTCGCTACTTTATCTCTTTTATCGATGATTATTCCCGAATGACTTGGTTATATTTAATGAAAAATCGTTCTAAATTGTTCTCAATCTTTACTGCTTTTCATGCTGAAATCCAAACTCAATTTTCTCTGCCCATCCGTATTTTCCGGAGTGATAATGCACGAGAGTATTTCTCTTCATCCTTTACATCCTTCCTGACCTCTCATAGGATTATCCATGAGTCTTCCTGTCCTGATATACCTCAAAATTGGGTGGCCGAGCGTAAGAATCGTCATTTACTTGAGGTCATTGATGCTCTCATATTCCATATGAAAGTTCCTAAGATGTTCTGGAGTGAAGCGGTGATGACCGTCACATACTTGATCAACCGCATGCCCTCTTCTGTACTCCAGGGTGCGACTCCCCATTCTGTCCTTTTTCTCGATGAGTCCCTTCACCCTCTTCATCCTCTTCAATTACACGTCTTTGGATGCACATGTTATGTTCGCGATATCCATCCCCATCTTATCAAGTTAAATCTTAAAGCTCTTCGTTGTACCTTTCTTGGATATTCTCGTACCAAGAAAGGATATTGTTCTCTTGATCTCTGATGTTTTTGTGTATGAGCTGATGTTGTGTTTGATGAGTCGCAACCCATTTTCTCCACACCTTCTCCAGAATCGTTTCTTCCTTCCTCATCTATAGATGATACTCTTGTGTATGAGCTTGTTCCTCGGTCTCCCGCACCTTCCCCACCTGCTCTCCCTCCGCTCCTTCGGGTATATACTCGCGGCCCTCGCTCCATGATCTCGTGGGGTTCCGTAGATGCTCCTGAGCCAGCCCCTACTGGACCTTCTCCCTCGTCATTGGACTCCTCTTCGGCTGCTACTTTGCCTGCTGGTGCCCCTACACCGGCTCCTTCTAGTACTACCCCGGTATCACCGGATTCATCCCCTGCTGTTTCTCCGCCCTCCGATTTGGATGTTCTCATTGCCTTGCACAAGGGCCAACGGAGTTGTGCCACATATCCTATGTCTGACCATATTTACTATGCTGAAGTCTCCTCTTCTTTGCAGACTTTTATCTCTTAGCTGGATTCTATATCTATTCATCGTTCTTTATTCGAGGCTATTTCTTCTCCTGGGTGGCGCAGGGCTATGGTTGAGGAGATGGAAGCACTCATGGCTAATCAAACTTGGGATCTCGTTTCGTTACCTCCGGGAAAGCGGGCTATTGGTTGCAAGTGGGTGTATGTTGTTAAAGTTCATCTCGATGGCTCTGCGGCTCGCCTTAAGGCTAGCTTGGTGGCTAAAGATTATGCTCAGGTGTATGGCCTTGACTACTGTGAGACATTCTCTCCTGTTGCCAAGATGGTCTCCGTTCGTCTTCTTATTTCTCTTGTTGTCTCGTCTGGGTGGCCCTTGCATCAACTCGATATTAAAAATGTCTTTCTTCATGGAGATTTACAGGAGGAAGTCTATATGGAGCAACCGTCTAGTTTATTGCTCAGGGGAAGTCTGGTCGCGTCTGCCGGCTGAAGAAGTCACTGTATGGCTTGAAACAATCTCCCAGAGCTTGGTTTGGGAGGTTTAGCTCCACTGTTTTAAAGTTTGGGTTGCAGAAATCGACCAAAGACCACTCTGTCTTCTATAGTCATTCTGATGCTGGGTGCCTCTTTCTTGTGATATATGTTGATGATATTATGATCACGGGAAGTGATGCTATACGGATTACTGCCTTGAAGGCATTCTTACAGCAACAATTTCATACCAAAGATCTTGGTTCATTACGGTACTCTCTTGGGATTGAGGTTGCACGTTGTCAGCGTGAGATTTTCTTATCTCAGCACAAATATGCTCTAGACCTCCTACATGAAACTAGGATGTTGTGTGCTAAACCCAGCGACACTCCTATGCTTCCAGGAGTGAAACTTACACCTAAAGAAGGTGATACTTATAGTGATCCTGACCGATACAGACACATTGTGGGCAAGTTGAATTACTTGGCCATCACACGACCAGACATTGCCTTTCCTGTGAGCGTTGTGAGAAACTGATCCTCGTGTTTCTCACTGGAAGTCGTCTTGCATATTCTTAGATACATCAAAGGACATCCAGGTCGAGGCCTTGTATATTCCAGTCATGCGCACAGCCGTATAAAGCGGTTCTCAGATGCAGATTGGACGGATTCACCATCTGATCGTAAATCTACCACTGGATATTGTATATTTGTTAGTGGCAATCTAATCTCATGGAAAAGTAAGAAACAATCAGTTGTAGCCCGCTCCAGTGCAAAATCAAAGTATAGGGCCCTTGCTCATATCACTAGTGAAGCTACTTTTATCCACCAGTTACTTGTTAAGCTACAATGTGAAGCACCTCGACCTATACAGGTGTGGTGTGACAGTCTGTTTGCTATCCATATTGTATCAAATCCAGTATTCCATAAAAAAACAAACCATATTGAGGTTGACTATCATTTTGTGAGAGATAAGCTATTAGAAGGAAATATTGCACTTAGTCATGTGAAGACTGTTGATCAACTTGTAGATATTCTCACTAAGTCGTTAGCAGAGAGTCGGGTACAAGTTATTTGTAACAAGCTGGACATAGTTAATATTTATACGCCAACTTAAGGAGGAGTGTTGAGAGTTATGTTATGTTGACCTCTTTGCTTTTAGGCTTATTACCATGTATTAGAATTAGATCCCAAGGGGCCCATTATTCATTAGTAATAAAATCTCTCCCAACCTCTATTGTGAGGTAAGGGTTTCTGTCATTTTGTTAAACAAATAACATAGAGCAAGACGCTTAATGCTTATTCAAGCGAATGTTTCGTCTATCCTTATTTATGTGATGCAATGCTTTAAATTACAGAAGAAAACGTTTGAAAATTGGATAATATTAATAAGGACTTTTTTAATAATAGAGATCTAGATAAAAGAGTACTAAATAAGTGAGATAAAATCTATAAGCCTATGAGAATGGGTGGTCTGGGATTAAGAAACATGGATGTGGTCATCAAGGTTATGAGTCACAAAATTTTGACAAAAGAAGATGGCCAACGGATGAAACTTATGAAGGAAAAATATATAAAGCATAATAACTTTATGACATTAGATTCTAAAAATATATCATGGACATAGTGACATGCATTAGAAAGTAGAAAGTAATCGCAACAGGGTAATCACCAGTAGACGGGAAATGGAAAAGACGTTAGATTCTGGTTTGACAAAAGCCTTTGATCTGACCCATGAAGGGAAAGTATTAAGTATGTAGGCAAGTGACTATATTATCAACCAAAACTTGGGATGTTGTCTAAGTAGAGTAGTTCCTTCTGATATTCTCAAGAAGATTTTGAATATTACCTATACCAAATAACAAAGTTCCAGTTTATCCTTACGGATTGACCTCAACTAGGAAGTTGTCAACTAAGTCTGCTACTTGGTAAGCCCATAATTTGCGAAATGATATATCTAGCAGTAGGGGATCATCCTTATCCCCTTGATCGGTACATATGATCCATCTGCAACTCGTACATCACGATAAGAAGAAATAAAGTATAATCACACAACAACTCTATAAACCTGATCATATCATCAGAGGCCTCGGAATCAATAATCCATTCTCTGGAGGAGACGGATAAATAGACAACAGACGGAGATGGAATACATATAGCCAAAGATGATTCTGACACATATGGAGTACCCATAGGAGAAGCAGAAGTAGGACAAGTCGTGGAGGGTCTACCATGAAGCTGCCAACATTGACGAAGAATATGACCCAGACCACCAAAATGCCAACAGAGAAGGTGATCAATAGTGTTGCGACTTTTAATAGCAGAAGTCATCTCTCAAGTCCAAGTAACAAAAGCAGATCAATAATGAGGGCAGAAAAGAATACCTTAAGCTGAGTCCATGAGTACCATACATAATATATGTGAATAAGGAAACCAAACACGGAAGCTGAAACGATAGCAATCAAGTCCACAATAGGCAGAGGAAGGAAATCGATGAGTCATGCCCACTATACAACAGTGATAGCAAGATGGATAAGGCAATTGGGTACAACAATAGACACCACTAACCACCGAATGAGGAGAACGCCAGAGGAATTCAAGTAATTGGCGAATAACAACGACGAAGAATGGATGTCACAACTATAACAGTAGAAACAAAGTGAAGCAATAGGAATCAAAGAGAAGTGCAAGACGAAGAATGAATCAACACATGGAGGAGAGCAAATTGGAATCCAAGTTCAGAGACGGTGGCGCGTGAGTGTGTGAGACGGCGCGTGGGCGTCAAGCGCGACGGCTGTGGCGGCACGTCAAGCGGCGGCTAAGGAAGCGGCTGATGGTGGTCTGGTCGACTCAACGTGCTTTGTCCTCTTACATGAACCATTGATGAAAAACATAGCAGAGGAGAGGTTTTCAGCTTTGGTTTCATGCGTGACCCGCTTTTGGGTCTTCCACCACCACTAGTGGTGGTCAGTGGAGGTCGACGCCAGCTTCCCTAGGGTTGTCAGTCTCTGGGTTGTGGATTGGTGGTGGTGGTCAAGCTAGGTAGTGGCCGGAGTGATGGTGGTTGAGGAGAGAAGAGGTGATGGGTTAGGGTTTCGTGGTGGTGGGTTAGGGTTTTGTTGTGGTTTTGATGTGTGGTTCTGATACCATATAGTTAGACTTGAGGGAAAGACTTAGTTCTTCTTCATTGACAACAGGGGGTTTAAATACAAGTATCAAAGATCTAAAGTACCCCTAATAAATAACAAGACTCATAATAGACTCCATCATAGATAATTGTGTCAAACTTAATTTTGATGGGTCTTTAAGTAGTAATGGTGATGCAGGCATTGGCTTTCTGATACATGACGCACAGGCTTCTGTAATTTGTTGTAGTGCGGGTTGTGTTGGTAAAGGACCGATATTAGTAATCGTGAAATTGGCATTAAGAGAAGGTCTATTGGTAGCTTATCATATTTAGACTCGTAGAATTACTACTGAAGGTGTTAATATGACCATTATTCGAGCACTTCAAGTTCAAGGAGAGATAGTAACACCTAGATATTTATACAAATTGATTGTTGATGACACAAATATTCAGCAAACTTCAGCATAGTCTAGTAAATCATTGTTTTAAAGAAGCAAATCAAGTAGCAGACTATTTAACAAATTATGGATAAACATTGTTACTTCAAGATTTGTAAGGATTTGAATTAGAAGCAATTTCTTAAACTCTTAAGACGAGATCAACTAGGAAACTCTTATTGAAGACTATAATATGTGTTAATTTGGTTTACCAGAACCAAAACAAAATTCAATCTTTCTAATATTTGAATTCAACCAACATAGCAAACCAATGAATATGGGAATTTACACATCAAAGTTCTCAAACCTTCGCACAGCTTTGTGCAAAAGATAAAACAAGAGGAATTGGAAGCAACTGTAACTGATCCCAACAACAAACTAATCTTTCAAGCATGACAACTGATGCAAAACCGTCAACAAATGGAGCAGTCTCACAAATGCCTAGCATCTTCTTTTCATTTATTTACTTTCCGAAACCAATTGTATCTTCTCTCATCAAGGGAAGTAAAACATAAAATAAGCAAAAAATAAGAGGGACTTCCTTGGTCATTGGTATGTGTTACTTACTAACAAAGTGAATGGAATCCCTTAACCCCAACAATTGAGGTTTAGGAGCTTTTTATTATTAATGAGTAATGGGCCACTTAGGCTCTAAATCTAATACATGATAATAGGCCCAAAAATAAAGAGGTTAACATATCATAGCTCTCAACACTCCCCCTCAAGCTGACGCATAAATATCAACTATACCCAACTTGTTACAAATAATTTGTACCCGACTCCCTGCTAATAGCTTAGTGATAATATCTACAAGTTGATGAGCAGTCTTCACATGACTAAGCGCAATGTCTCCATCTAAGCTTTATTCTCTCGTGGAACACTGAATTTGATGCAATGTGGATAGCAGACAGACTGTCACACCACACCTGTGTTGGTCGAGGTGCTTCCATTGTAGCTCATCAAGTAGTTGACGGATAAAAGTAACGTCACTAGTAATATGAGCAAGAGCTCTATACTCTGATTCTGCACTAGAGCAGGTTACAACTAATTGTTTCTTACTTTTCCACAATATCAGATTGCCACCAACAAATACACAATATCCAGTGGTAGATTTACGATCAGAAGGTGAACCCACCCAATTTGTATATGAGAACCCCTCTATACGGTTGTGCCCATGATTAGAATATACAAGGCCTCGACCTGGATGTCCTTTGATGTATCTAAAAATATGCAAGACGACTTCCCAATGAGGAATACGAGGATCAGATAGAAATTGACTTGCAACGCTGATAGAAAAGGCAATGTCTGGTCGTGTGATGGCCAAGTAATTCAACTTGCCCACCACGTGTCTGTATCTGTCAGGATCATTATAAGCCTCACCTCCTTCGGGTGTAAGTTTCATTCCTGAAAGCATAGGAGTGTCGCTGGGTTTAGCACCCAACATCCTAATATCATGTGAGAGGTCTAGAGCATATTCGCGCTGAGATAAGAAAATCTCACGCTGACAACGTGCAACCTCAATTCCAAGAAAGTACCGTAATGAACCAAGATCTTTGGTATGAAATTGCTGCTGTAAGAATGCTTTCAAGGCAGTAATCTGCATAGCATCACTCCTCGTGATAACAATATCATCTACATAGACCACAAGAAACAGGCACCCAGCATCAGAGTGACCATAGAAAACAGAGTGGTCTTTGGCCAATCTCTGCAACCTAAACTTTAAAACAGCGGAGTTAAACTCCCAAACCAAGCTCTGAGAGATTGTTTCAAGCCATACAGTGACATCTTCAGCCGACAAACGTGGCTAAACTCCCCCTGAGCAACAAACCCAGACGGTTGCTCCATATAGACTTTCTCCTGTAAATCTTCATGGAGAAAGGCATTTTTAATATCGAGTTGATGCAAGGGCCACCCAGACGAGGCAGCAAGAGAAATAAGAAGACGAACGGAGACCATCTTGGCAACAGGAGAGAATGTCACACGGTAGTCAAGGCCATACACCTGAACATAGCCTTTAGCCACCAAGCGGGCCTTAAGGCGAGCCACAGAGCCATCGGGGTGAACTTTAACAACATACACCCACTTGCAACCAATAGCCCACTTTCCCGGAGGTAACGAAACGAGATCCCAAGTATGATTAGCCATGAGTACTTCCATCTCCTCAATCATAGCCTTGCGCCACCCAGGAGAAGAAATAGCCTCGAACAAAGAACGATGAATAGATATAGAATCCAACTAAGCCTGCAAAGAAGAGGAGACCTCAGCATAGTAAATATGGTCAGACATAGGATATGTGGCACAACTCCGCTGGCCCTTGTGCAAGGCAATGAGAACTTCCAAATCGGAGGGCGGAGAAACAGCAGAGGATGAATCCACTGGCCCTTGTGCAAGGCAATAGGGACATCCAAGTCGGAGGGCAGAGAGACAGCAGGAGAAGAATCCAGTGATGATGGTGTAGTACTAGGAGGAGCCGGTGCAGGGGCACCGACAGGCAAAGTAGCAGCAAGAGAGGAGTCCAATGACGAGAGATCAGGGCAGTAGGGGACGGCTCAGGAGCATCTACGGAGCCCCACGAGATCATGGAACGCGAGTCGCGAGTATACGCCCGAAGGGGTGGAGGGATAGTAGGTGGGGAAGGTGCGGGTGTCCAAGGAACAAGCTCATACACAAGAATATCATCCATAGAGGAGGATGGATGAGAGGATTCCGGAGAAGGTGTGGAGAACAAGGGTTGTGACTCATCAAACACAACATCAGCTGACACGTAGAACCACCGAAGGTCAGGAGAGTAACATCGATACACTTTCTAGGTACGAGAATACCCAAAAAAGATACAACGGAGTGCTTTAGGATCTAACGTGTATGAGAATATCTCGAACATAACATGTGCACCCAAAGACACATAATGGAAGAGGATGAAGAGGGTGAAGAGACGTATCAGGAAAAAGAACAGAATGAGGAGTCACACCCTGGAGTACAGAAGAAGGCATGCGGTTGATAAAGTATGTGACAGTCATCATCGCATCACTCCAGAACACCTTAGGAACTTTCATATGGAACATGAGAGCACGAGTGACCCCAAGTAAATGATGATTCTTCCGCTCGGCCACCCCATTTTAAGGAGGTGTATCAGGGTAGGAAGACTCATGGAGAATCTCATGAGAGGTCAGAAAGGATGTAAAGGATGAAGAGAAATACTATTGTACATTATCACTCCGGAAGATACGAATGGACAGGGAGAACTAAGTTTGGATTTCAGAATAAAAAGCAGTAAATATTGAGAACTCAAAACGATTTTTTATTAAATATAATCATGTCATTCGAGAATAGTCATCAACAAAAGAGACAAAGTAGCGAAAACCTAGCTTAGACTCGACCGGACAAGAGCCCCAAATATCAGAATGAACTAACTCAAAAGGAGCAGAAGCTCGTTGATTGACACGTGACACATATGGGACTCGATGATGTTTGGCCAGTTGACA
>JAOWBR010212842.1:0-17858 GCA_028571145.1 Dionaea muscipula
CCCCCTTAAAAACACATTTTAAACACATCTAACGGTTTAGATCATCGTAAAACAATCAAACAATGGGTGAAAAAGCCTGGTCCTCAAATAGGTCCTTAGATAGAGGTCCTCAAAATAAAATTACTCTGTATGCTAATATGGATTTCGATTATCCATACACAAATAATACCCACATGAATGAATCTCTATGCATGTACCCTAACGGATACATGTGATTTACTTACTCCGTAGGAACTTTGTATTGCGGATATCTCTGGTTGAGGAACTTTGCAAGTTCAGGGACACTGGTGTTAATAGCACTGCAGATGTATCGGCCGGAGGCGGATTCTTTTTCAGCCAAAAATATATGCGCTCGGCATACATCTTCAACATGACTGATGGAGATGGAACCAGACAGCATTTGCATACCCTTCAAAGCATTTACAAGGAACTCATTTCCTGCAAGAAAGTAATGAATTGGAAATTAAGCTGATCCGATCCATCAATGAAGTCAATTGGAAATTTAGTCTTAAGTCACCTGTTAACAATGCCGTGCCAAGGCCAATGCTGCCGGGCAAATCACAAGTAAGAGAAGGGCCAAGCATCAAAGCCGGGGCGACCGTGATGAGATCGATTTCATTGTCTTGGGCAAATTTCCAAGCTGCCTTCTCAGCTAATGCCTTGGAAGCAGGATAACCCTGCTCAAAACATGACAGAACACAGAATCAAGCTTCCTGTTAATTTGAGCCTAGCTTTTTTTACATGGTTGAAGACTTTGAACAGATAGTGTATGGCTACAGTCTCGTGAGTTGGGTCGTGAGCAAAGTCGGAGAGCATAGCAGGACTGTAAATTGAAAGATGTGAATACGTGTGGCCGACGATGATGATGATGATATATGTTGATGAAAGTGCTAAGAGAAGAGCTAGCTAAGAGCATCTCCAACGGTACATCAGATTTTTGAGTTTATTAAATGTGTGATTTTTATTTTTTTTTTGCTAGAAAAAAGAGATGAGCCGGGATATTAAATCCGTTGTGACTGGCGTGCAACTATGAAATAATACTATTTAATAATATATAATTATAAAAAAATTTAAAAACTCGTTAACTCATTCGGCTTCTTAGACTAACGAACTTTTTTTACCGAGCTCAACCTTTTAGAGGTCGAGCTCGAGCCGAGCTTTTCGAGTTGTATCGTCTTATCTGCACCCCTCTACGTTCCTATCCTACTGAGGAATGTTTCATTTGCCATAGCTCGATCAGTCTAAGTTGTTGGACAGACCTCAGAGAACCCGTTCCCGCCCCTTTTTGATGGTCTGTCTTGGTCACCGCAGTCCCACAAATTCACTAGTAGCAGGTCTGCGTACCCAGTCCAGGTTAGACAAAGTCCAAATCTCATCCCACATCTGGACACGTTCCTTCAGGAGGACTACAAGAGGAGAGGAGATCCGAACTCGGTACCTAGCTAGCAGCGGCAGGAGAACCATATCACTACACCACCGCATTTTTTGAGTGTGTGAATAGTAAAAGTATTGTGTAATCAATGATTTTCTCCTTTTTGGAATGCGGAGGAAAATATGAGTGGATGAATAGTAAGAGTATTGTGGTACACTCTGAGTAGGTGAATAGTGAGACAAAAAAAATCTGTACTGATGGAGATCTCTTACCCAAGTTGGTGGCTTTGCGGAGTAGAGAAACTCGACGTCTGTCCAGTTATCTTCGTTCATCACGAGGCCAGTCCCGTTAAGCGTATTAATTGAAACAGCAGCTGCCGATGATGTCAAAACCACACGCTTAACTTTGGCCTTGGCACAGGCTTTCAGTACATTCACCACACCTTGGATTGCCGGCTTGATCATTTCATTCTGCAAATTCACTTTCTATTTGTTGAAAAAATTACATATAAACTGACAAAAACTAAGAAAAAATCAGAATATAATAAACAGTAGACAAAAAATTACAGAAATTTCAAACTAAGATGCATTATTTTTCTTACCTCTGGATCTTCAGAAGCGAAGTTTACAGGCGTTGCGACATGGAAGACAATCTCACAACCTTCGATGGGTGCATCGAAGCTGCCTTCAATTTCATCAGTTAAATCTGCTTGGAAGATTCTTAGATCACCCAACTCTTTGAGTGCTACCAGATGAGCAACCTTTTTTGTATTGTCTTCATCAAAAGGCATCAAACATTGAATAATTCTCACTCGGTGTGGGGTCGGTCACACGTATAAGATCAAATAATTATATAAGTACATACCGGGGTCTCTAATGGTGGTGTTGACGGCATAGCCTCTCTCGAGCAACAACTTGACAAGCAAGGAAGCCACAAATCCGGTGCCCCCGATAACACAAACCTTCTTTCCGATGCCAGCCATCGATCGTGGTCGTGGTCGTGGTCGTGGTCGCGGTCACGCTCGCGGTCGGTTATCTCCACCGGTGGTTCTCCGCCCCTCCCCCCAAAAAAAAAAAATTAAGTAAACTTTGGGGAGTTATAAGAACTTTATTGAATTGGGTAACGTTTGAATGACATGGAACGAACTGGGCGGGACTCAGGGTTTTATATGGGGGGGAAATTAATAGAGAGAGCTTGTTAGGCAGGGGAGGCTGGTGGGGGACTCATTGATTGAATTGAACAGATGGTGAAAGTGTGACTACCAACGACGTCGTCTCAATACTTCCGTTCCGAAGATGTAAATGCAAAAAACGGAAAAGCACAAAAATAACGGCTTTTTTATTTACACTGTTTTCTGTTTTCTGTGTTTTCTTGTTTTGTAGAAAACAAAAAACGTGTTTATTTTGAATTTTTTGTTTTTTATTTTCTGAAAACAGAAAACAGTTTTCAGTTCAAAATCTTTAAAATATGAAAAACGATAAAAAAACTATTTTCTGTATTTTAGGCAAGAATTCTCAACTCCTAAAATACGAAAAACGCTCAAAAATAAATTATAAATTATAAATTATAAATCAAATATATTTTCTATTTTTTATTTTTTATTAAAAATTAAAAATTAAAAACAAAAAACTCAAAATAAAAATTTACAAACGAAACAGCCCTCAGGTTTTATCACTTGTGAAGATGTAAATGCAAAAATGAAAAGCAAACTATTAGTCACATCACTGCGGTCAATGTACAACTACTAGTCACATCACTCACACGTAACTTGCTTAGACCGTATAAATATATAGAAATACTTAACACTAGAACTGAATCAACTGATCAAACTTTGGTCTATTCTATCCCACCATTATGAAAAGTGTTATTTATCGACGAAATTTTATCGAAAAAATTTTTTATTGTTAAATAACGATGAATTATCGATAATATTATTATTTATCGATGAAATTTCGACGTATTCCGTTGGTAATTATCGATAAAAATAGTATTCCTTTAGTAATTAGCGACAAAAATATACCGACGAAATTTATTGATAAATTAACGACGAAATATGTGTTTACCGATAAATTACCGACGAAATGCACTCCTTGATAAAAAATAGTTTTTTTGTAGTGAACTTCGACCCGTTATTTATACGTGTTTGAAAATGAGTTGAGGTCCGAATTTAATTCTTAGGCTGAATTTGAGTTTAAGTTTTTTCAACTCGAATCCAACCCGTTTTTTTCTTAAAGATCTTGCACCACACGGCTCATGACAGTTTTTGAACAGGTTTAAAATTTGGTAAGTCTAATTCGTAGGCCTTAAAATTTCTATTGAATTCGGCCCGAAGTTTGTCTAAATTCGGAAATAATCGAGTCTACTTGTAACCTAAATAATATAGTATGATTTTTGGATTTTGTTTATTTCTTTTTTCTTTTTGGATTTGTTGTCTTAATTTGTTGACTTTGTTTTTTTTTTTTGTTTTTCTACTTTTATTTTGTTTGCTGTTGAGTAATAAAATTATTGTATTAAAACAGGATTTTATTAGAAATTATTAAGAAATAAAATCACCTAATCTTCCGATCGGGTATTAATTATTCTAAAGTAGAAGTACCATGGGGTCACTGGTCAGTGGTCACCATCACCAACACTATGCATTCATTATTTGTGGGGGCGTAAATGAGACAATACAGTTCGGCTTGTGATTCGATTCGAAAAAAGCTCGAAAAATTCGTCTCGAGTTGAGCTCGAATTCGACCTCTAAAAACTCGAGCTCGGTAAAAAAGCTCGCTAATCTAACAAATCGAATGTGCTAACGAATTTTGTAATTTTTTTATAATTATATGTTATTAAATAGTATTACTCAAGTATATAAAATTATATCAAAATATTATAAAAAGTAAAAATAAATAAAAAACTGCATTAAAATCCGAATTTGAGCTCGGTATAGTGCTTTTCGAGTCAATCGAGCCGAACTTTATCCTTGTCTCTATGAGCTCGTTAAGCTCGAGGTCTAGCTTGAACTCGAGCTCGGACTCGGTAAAATTAAACAAGCTTAGCTCGTTTATAAAGATATTCGACTCGGCTCGACTCGTTTATACCCCTAATTATTTGGGGAATTCTTTCTGTAGAATATTTAGGGCATCTCCAAGGATTAAAGAAATTTGGTGTTTTTGGAGTATGTGAATAGTGAGAGAATTTTGTAATGATTTTTAGAGTTTTTGGAGTGGATATAAATATGAGTGGATGAATAATGAGAGGGATTGCGTACTGATTTTTGGAGTGAATGTATAATAATTTTAAATTTAGAGTTTTTTGGAGAATATATAATGATGTGACTGATCAATAGTGAGAGTGATGTGTAATAACTTTTTAAGTGTGAATAAAAATTTAGAGAGTTGATGATGAAAATAGTGAGGGAAAGAGATCTACAAATTTATATATACTGGTGGAGATGCCCTTAACACCAAAAGGTAATGCAAACGGCACATAATCTTTCGATTAGGTTAATACGTGTATGTTAGCTAGGTAACTGACAGTCAACACATTATTTTTATCGAATCTTTTATAAATATACATATATGTATTTCTTTTAAATACGTGCAAGGGCGGATCTATATTCAACAATGGGGGCAATTGACCCCATTCCAAAATAAATAAAATAAAATTGGTTAGTTTTAATAATAATAAAAAAATTATTATACGTGTTTAGCCCCTTAACTTTATGCGTTACACTCTCATTTAACGGCAAGATAATTGGGTCTGGTTTAATTCAAGTTCCTTTTTTACTTTATTTTTCTTGAAAAAAATTATAATTATTTTAGTCGCTCCGATTGTGAAATTTCTGAATCCGTCACCGAATAGCGTGACCAACTTCATCAACTTCCCAAAACGATGGTGGTGGTGGTAATACAAACACATGGTAGCTTCCGAAAAAGATTAATATCGCCAACACCTACGTACTACTTAAAATTCGGATAATTCGATCAACTTCATCATCATCATCTGACAATTCGGTTGAAAATCCGGTTATACTTCTGTGCGAGTTGTCGAGCTCTAAGTTGTCTCAAGGAGTCATGCACCATATCAAACTGTCAGAAATGACCCGATTCTTTCTCGGAAGACCGCTCCGACGATCAAGTTAGTGAGCTTATCGCAAAGCTGCGGACCTGAAATAAAGAAAATTCTAAAATATTATGGGCTTTTTCGATTTTTTGGATCCTTAAAATCAAAAAGGAATGCGAGATTTATAAGATTCAGTTTCAGCCCTTAAACTTACAAAATAACCATTTTACCCTCAGGTCATCACGTGTTGGGCCTCCAGATTGTCAAATGTTGGGCCTCCAGGTCGCCAAGTGTTTGGCATTCAGGTCGTCACATGTCGATCATTCAGACCGCCACGTGTCAATCTTATCCAATATGCGGAACCAGAGAGCTGTCGTGCACTATCGACCAACGGTTAGCGGGCAACTGCGCAGCGGACAACAGGTAGCCAGGCTGCGGGGCCCACAAACGGGGTCCATATGCGCGGTGTGGGATCCACATGCAGGATCCACCTCGAGCCGCAGGGCACACCTGCGGGGTCCACCTCGGGTCATGGGACCCATGGGCTGGCCTTTTTGAACTTTCTGGTATATGTTGAGCTTGTCGTATATGAAAAATCTCAATCTAAAAATAGGTTATTTTATCTTGTTATATCATCATTCTCATGGCCAAACCTTATTGGGTGGGATCGGCCACATGTATCCATTCGAATGCATGTTTAGAAATCCGATAAAAAATAATGTGTTCAACTTCATAATTTTTGAACTTTAATGAACGTGTACGTTTCAATCGTGTAACCAAATAATGAACGTGTACGTTTAACTGAAGAGGTTCAATTTCAATTTGATTATAATTCAACCTAAATCTAAGTTAATTGGACCTACGTCCAAATATTACCCTTAGTATTTCTCCATTTTCATTTTTGATTATTCGAGTAATTTGGTAAAAACAATCAATAAGTCATTTGGTTTTTACTTTTGTTGAATATATATATATAGGAACTGGAAAATAAAATTAACGTGATTAAATTCAAGGTGTATTTATGTTTATTTATTGAGCAAATTTGTTTTAATTTAAAAAGATTTTCTTAAAGTGATATATACTTTTTTTAAAAGAAAAATTTATCAATAAATAAAATTATATATTTATCGTAAAAAGGCAAAAATAAATAGTAATAAATAATAATAAAAGTAAAAAAAAGGTTCTCCGTTAATTGGTGACCTAAACGCACGTTACGCACCTAAATACCTAATCAGTTGAGTTGAATTTCACTTTAACATATACAGTTTCACTAGCTACCTACATGCCAACACAGTATCTTACCTAGCTATATTAGCATTTATTGAGGTAAACTAATTAGATGATTTTATATCTTTTTCAAGGCAATACAAAAAAAAAAGTCATAAACTTTGGCCCATTTTAAAAAAGGTTCATAATCTAATATTTAAATATTATCAATTTAATATCCAAATTAATTTAGATCATATCGTTAACTCTGTCTATATTGATAACAACAGTGGTCGAAGAAGAAGCCGTCGTACTTCTCTAGGCTTCGTTTTCTTCACTCGTAGAAAATTATAACGACTGCGGAGAAGGAGGAGGAGGGGCAGCGGAAGCGTGGAGGAGCACAACGGCTTTTTCTTCGATCACTGCTGTTATCGATTTAGACGGAAGGAATTAACGGTAGGATCTAAATTAATACAATATATCAAAATTTGAGTATTAAATTAATAATACTTGAATATTAGGAATCTTTTCAATAAATGGGGGACTTTTCCAGCCATGCTATCTGTCCGATTTAACACACGAGCCAACTCACGACTGTGAGTTGGGCAGTGTATTATATATATATATATATATCTTTTTTTTGGCCTTAGTTGGGTTAAATTTTTTTTTAAAAAATTCTCAACTCATTTTTATGAGTTAAATCGTGTCTAAAAATAGTGTAAAAAATAGTATAAAAAACAGTAATAAAAAATTGTGTCAAAACAATGTCTAAAAATATTATCAAAAACAGTATCAAAAACAGTATCATCAAACTGTGTTAAAAACAGTGTCCAAAAATAGTGTTAAAAAAAGATCCAAAAACAGTGTCAAAAATAATGTCTAAAAAATACCCAACTCACTTTGATCCGTTGAACAATTTTTTTTTTAATTTTTTCACCTAAATAAAGTTAAAAAAAAAAAAAAAACAAAAAAAAAATAATACACACCCAACTCACCTCACATTCGTGAGTAATTGGGTCGTGTACAAATTTGGAGCAGCTGGCAGAATTGGGACGTTTCCCCTCCCCGTTTTCCAGTTTGCTGCCCTATTTTTTTTTCCTTCTCGGTTTGTGCTTTAGTATACCTTGATAAGAAACTTAGCAGATTTTTTGGTGATCGCATGGTAGAATTGGAGACGTTACCGTTGGTGGTGTTTTGAAAAAACGGGATATTCCCAGAGTCAACAATTACTTTGATTAAAAAAAGGGGTACTAGTTCATGTCTCACGTTAATCTGTGAGATATTTTCACGTCGAGGATGAGAGACTTAAATAATGATAACATATAAATATGTATTGACTCATAATTTATCAGCCTAGATTTTTAGATCGAGATGTTGATTCAACACATGTTTATGTGGTTATCTGGTTACGGGTTTATAGACCCAGATTTGGTATTGGTTGTAGGCCTTTAAGTCCAAAGTTTGTACCCCTGGATGACATCAGAGTCGATAATTCGATTGGACACACGCAATATGTAGCGTAATGCATGTCGTCCTTCTACATTTTTAGTGCACAGTGTTGCGGTTTTGTGGGGACCGTACCGATATGGTACTCACACTTGAGAGAAAAATTGTTGAGTCATGTATGAGTTATTCTCATATTGAAGATGACACTTGAATAATGATAACATATAAATGTATGTTGGCCCATAACCTAACTATTGGCATAGACTTTTGGGTTAAGATATGCGTTTAACACATACTTGTATCTTGGTTAGGGGCTTACAGAGTTAGATTTGGTCTCGATTGCGGACGTATGGGTCCAGATTTATGCCCCTGATGGTTGTCTCGATCCCCAACAACAGGTTTGATATGGGACCCCATGAGGTTCATGCATTTCGTTTTCGACCTTGCACGAGGTCAAAAGTTTCTTGTCATCCACCCCTCCATTTTGACATCGAATTTTAACCTCATTCAGAATCAATTTAATGGGACAACGTGTTGTTAGCATCAAACCTTGCAAGGTTGACGATTGCTGGAGAGGTCCTAACCACCAGGGTATAAGACAAGAAAGTAAAGAGGGAGATCGAGAGTTCTTTGGACACTAAGGCAGGGTCGACCCGAAATACTCTGATGTCTGGGCAAGTAATAAAAGAGAGGTCCAAAAAATATGAGGAGAGATATCACCTTTAGAGCTCATGGTTGAATAAGAGTATAGTCTGATAGAACGAACTGACAACTGAAGGATGTGATGAACAAGTTACGAACATGAAAATAATGTGAGAGGTCATCTGTGTAGGACGACCATGTAGTACGATCATGAAGGATGACCATGTAGTACGACCATGTTGGTTCCAGAACTTGGAGAGAATGATAGAGGTAGGTTAACGGTATAGAGCCAATGGTGTAGGTTATACAGAATATGTCGTACTGACTATATCGAACGAAGTAGATTGATTGGGTAGAGTCGAAGGTTGGCAAAAATGAAGGAGGACCAACCATGGTGAACGAACTGATAGACGGAATAATGGAAGATCAACCGTGGTGAACGAACAGATGGATCAAATAATGGAGGACCAACCGTAGTGAACGAACGGGTGGACGGAATAATAGAGGACCAACCGTGGTGAACGAACGGATGAACGAAATAATGGAGGACCAACCGTGGTGAACGGATGGACGGAATAATGGAGGACCAAACGTGGTGAACAAACGGATGGACAGAATAATGGAGGACCAACTGTGGTGAACGAACGGATGGACGGAATAATGGAGGACCAACCGTGCTGAACAGATGGACGAAATAATGAAGGATCAACCGTGTTGAATGGATGGACAGAATAATGGAGGACCAACCGTGTTGAACGGATGGACAAAATAATGAAGGATCAACCGTGCTAAACGGATGAACGGAATAATGAAGAACCAACCGTGCTGAACGGATGGACGAAATAATGGAGTAGAATTGCTCCAAGAAGACGAAATGATAGTTGGTCCTGCCCCCTTTGAGTTTGAGGAGAGCCAATTTATAAGGCACTAATGTCGGTGGATTTAGATGCAAGATTGTTTCTTGATATTTTAAGGTGGGTTGACCAATCAACTGTTTGACTCGATCAAATATTTGACTCGGTCAACTGTTTGAGTTGGTCAACTGTTTGACTTGGTCAAATTAGGCCTTATTTGAGCCTTAGTACCTCCTTGGGCCTAAATAAGAGGTCTTTATTTTTTATAGGACCATTTTTTATCAATACACGTGTTTTTTTTTTCTCATGCCTACTTAAAATACTTAAAATGAGGTGAAGCAAAACTTTAGGCTGCATTTGGTTCGCACTATTTTCTATTTTCTGTATTTTGTGTTGCAGAAAACAGAAAACACGCTTGATTTGAATTTTCTGTTTTCTTAAAACAGAAAAAAAGTTTTTAGTTCAAAATGTTCAAAATGCAGAAACAAAAAAAATTATTTTCTGTATTTTCTGCATAAATTCTCAAAACACCCAAATACTTTTTCTGTTTTCTGTTTTTACTGAAAATTGAAAACAAAAAAAAAAACAAACCAAAAAGCTCAACACGTATTATGTGTTTTCTATTTTACAGAAAACAGAAAACGCGTCTGATTTAAATTTTCTATTTTCTCAAAACAAAAAATAATTTTTAGTTCAAAATCTTCAAAATGCAAAAAATGAAAAAAAAAATTATTTTCTATATTTTCGGTAGAAATTCTCAAAACACCCAAAATACCGAAAACGCTCAAGGTATGATAAATTATAAATTATAAACAAAACACGTTTTTTATTTTCTGTTTTCACAGAAAATTAAAACCGAAAACTCAAAACAAAAAACAGACAAATACGGTCTAATTTTGCCAAGTTCCAAGATGAGCTCCAGTAATAAACAAGATACTAAGTAATTCTTCCATAATAAAAAGAACATGTTACTAATCATCATCTATAATATAATTAAGAATGATTTTTGAATTTGAAAACCAATTTAGTCCTACGTGGACATCCATATGGGAGAGAGGAAGAAGAGAGGGAGGGAGAAGAGAGAGATGGAGGGGGGAAAAAAATTATGTCTTCGATACGATAAGCACTTACTCTCTTCAATCAGTTTAATTTTTGAATCAGTTAAAAATAATTTTTTAACTGATTTAAGAGGTATAGTGTTCATCGTGTCGAAGGCACGAGTAAATCCTAGTGTTATTATAAGAGGAATGAGATCACACCTTTGGTTGAGGAACTTCAGGTTCCGATCTCTCGTATTACTCGCAGACCTCATCATCATCCACAAACAAGCTTGCATCGGACATGAATAACTCCATTCTCCACCACCATTTGGACAAACCCAAAACCAACCATATTGCTTTAATGCTTTTTCTCAACTAATTCCAGCAAGTACTTGCAGTCCTGCGCAAATATGACAAACCAAGAATAAGTATCAGTGTGAATAATAACTAGGAGGATCGAGAAGGACAAGCATGAAGTCTAATCCTATACTTTTATGTTATGGGATTTAACATCAGATCATACGGGTGTAGTGTTACTGTTCATTCCACTATTCACTCATTAACCACTCATGCACTGTTCATTCCAGTACATTGAATCTTGGCCTTTGATTCACCTCAAATCTAATGGTTGAGATTCGTTGTCACTGTTATTGTCACTAATGTTGGCCATTTAACGGCCCCGCTGATAGATCATATAGCAGTAGCCAGTTTTCCACTTCCTGCTGTAAGCAACTATATCAAGCATGAACTTGTACGTTCACCAATAATCATTACCTAATCATTCAGTGAAAGAAAACATAATCCTAATCATTTGCAGTGGAAACTCATAGCCACAAATTCAATCATCCATTCATGAGGATCATATCCATCACAATACTAGTAGGCTCTGTAATTTCTTTATTAGGACCATCAAATTCTTCTCTCAAGAAGATACCTAGTCAAGGTATAGCAAAATACAAATATGGCATTGCCCTTTAACCCATCAAGACTAGTACCAATACATTCCATGGAGAAGCTAAATCCCTGAGTAAAAAATAGCAAAAAGAGGCAAGGAATTCATTTTCTGAATCAGACTTACTATATCAGTTGGTTTATTTTGATTGTACTCCTTGCTCTTTTCTTCCACAACTTTTTCCAGAGTCTCTTGATCCCAATCCTCCATGGTTTCTTCAAATACAAGTAATCAAGCAAACACAAGACTGTCAATAGCCAGAAAATTGTGGGAACTATTTTGATCAAGAAAAGATGCAAAGAAGAGACATATAAACATGTCATAACCTTTATCACGCTTGTCATTGACGAGGTTGATCTTCTCTCCTTTCCTCTGAACACTTAAATCATGAGAGAATTTACATTTCAAGCCTTTAGTATGTGATGATGTGCGATGCCACAGTACCATGGCGTCAGGTCTTTTCCTACTTGTGGCGCCAGGGTCCCAGTTATGCCTGTGGCGCCAACACACTGTTGTGGCGTCACCTAGACGTATCTTGAGATTTAGAAAAGTGTGACGATTTTGGCCACTTTCATGATGCTTCTTATGTTGAGTATGCTCTATGGATCGAATTTGGGGGTTTGAGGATTCGTGGTTTTGAAGTTAGAAGAGGTCGTCGCCATGGCGTTGAGAGCCCTTTGTGGCCATGGCATCGACTGTCCATATCTGTCAAGATTTGTTTTGTTTCTTGTCGCCCACTTTGTGAAGATGATCCATATGGTGTGTAGAATTCGTTGATCATCTTGGGTACCTTTGATGAAGCTTGAAGTATTTTGGAGTTGAAGTTGTCGCCACAAGAGAAGGCTGGCCTCACCACCACTTCAGGCCTTCGCCATGGATGTCGTCGCCCCGCCTCAAGACTTTGCCTCAGCTTGTTTTGTCTAGATTCAATGTATCTAGGTTTTTAGGCAAATCCTGTATTTTAGGCTAGAATCTCCGGAAGATTATTCTTTCCCGATTTGATTAGATTTGTTTAGAACTGGTATAAATACCGGTCCGAGTGCTTTACGCACAAGGTACAGCACGCATTCTCACTTTCACATCAACGTATATATAGATTTGTATTCCCTTCGTTTGTAAACACTTCATCAATTCCATTTGTTCCGCATTTGCTTGAGTGACTTGAGTTGTTCTCTGATCTTTGTGTTTGCCTCAAGTTTTATCGTTGAGTGACCTTGTTCCACGCACCAGGTTGCTACATAGTATACTACCCCACTTTGAAAAATTTCACAAACTAAAGACTTGGGATCAACACCTGATCACACATTTAAGCAATATTACTATGGATACCAACAAGTATTTAAAATCCTAATACAAGTTTGGAATCCTGACAAACAACAAAAATCATATAACTATCAACTGGTACTTTGGACTGAGTAACCGCTATCTTAAACAAATCGTTCAACTCTTTCTTTCTTGCCTTCTCTTCTTCCTTCTTTTTCTGCACAGTAATGTAAATAATATTGTCAGTGCTCAAAACACATCCTAAACATCTTGTAATCACAATAAACTATTAGAATGAAACTGCCAACACTTTGAAGGGACTAAACCTGCACGATTCCTGCCCACTAGGTGGCAAATGGATAGCCAGGAATTTAAAAACCATCCCTTGTGTCACGATCCATTGATCCGTGACAATCAAGGCGTCCACGATTTATTCGACGAAAATGGTGGGCGACTGCAGCATTAAAGGGTTGTTGTGGCGTTGGATAAATGTTCATGTGAGGAAGGGATGTTCTATCCCGTCACCAACTGGTCGGGAGCTGAAAGTTGTTTCTTTGATGATCCTAAGGCAGGACGAAACCAGTTGGTGTACGTGTGGACAAGACTGACCCTAAGTGATATGGGACGCTTGAGAGTCATGTTATTTGATGGGAAAACTCTTTACCCGAACGAACGATCATTCTCTAGCGTAGAGAATACGAGTTAGGACTGAGATCCTAGCATGAATATGCCGCACGATCCGTTCAGAGGAACCGAACTATGACACCTTGCTTCATCATGGTAAACAAAAGAAAGTCGTAATGATCTCTTCCCTTCACGCACCTCCTGTTTCTCTACTATTTCTTCCCATCACTCAAAACTACATTCTTTTGCATCCATAGCAATTAATCATTTGGTTTGGTGGAAATTGGCTTTAGGAAAGATCAAATTCTGACAATATCTACTATCAAAGGAGGCGTAGGCCATAGGTCAACATTTTCAATTTTGATACAACAGCCTACCACACTATTTAGCTGACATGGTAGAGAGAGCTGCCGATATTGAGGGAGGCCTGCAGATCTAGAAAGAGGCAGGGCAAAAGAGACCTAGGGAGACTTAGACAGTGAGTTAAGGAGGTAGCTCAAGGAGCTCATTCAAGAAGAGCAAGCTGAAGCAGACTTTTTTATTCACCCCTAGTTAGTCTGGGTCAGATCAGACACAGCGACCACTTTGCTCCAAGTGTGGACAGCGCCACTCCCGTGGCTACAGATGTGATGAGACTCCACTGACTTGCAACTTCTGCGGCAAGCTTGGGCACATTTCCTCCATGTGTAGATCCAGAAGTACATTGAGTTCAGGACAGAGGAGTCAGTCTGTTCAGAGTGGATCTCAGAGACAGTGCAGATCCCAGTTTATGCAGAGACAGTCCACTGCTTCGGAGACTTCAGTGCAGAGACTCCAGCCAGCTCCAGCACAAACAGATGGGAAAGGTAAAGGGAAGGCCACCGGATCTGAGAGGCCACTGATTCCAGGTCGGGTGTATGCTCTTACTCAGGAGGAGGCAGAAGTATCACCTACTGTTGTGCAAGGTACTCTTATCATTGCTTCTGTACCTGCACGTGTTTTGTTTGATTCTGGTGTGACACATTCCTTTGCTTCTCCTATTTTTCTACGATCATTGTTTGTTCCTGTATTGCCATTAGTTGTGAATGTGTTAGTGTCAACACTTGTCGGACCTTCCATTGAGTTGAACCAGATCTGTTGTGCATGTGATGTGGAGGTGTGTGGTAGGAAGCTTCCTATTGATCTGATTGCCTTAGACTTGCATAGGTTTGACGTGATTCTGGGGATGGACTGGTTTTCAACTCATCATGCTAGGCTAGACTGCCCTGGGAAAAGAGTGTACTTTTCCCTACCTGGAAAACCAGGATTTGTCTTTGAGGGTGACAAACAGGCTAAAACTGCTTGTTTGATCTCCATAATGCAAGCAAGCATGATGTTGAAGAAGGGCTGCGAAGGCTATCTAGCCTATGTGGTAGAGACGAGAGCTGAAGAGCTTAAGTTAGAGGACATCCCGGTGGTGAACGAGTTTGCTGATGTGTTTCCAAAGGACCTCCTCGGTCTTCCACCAGATTGGGATGTGGAGTTTGTCATTGACTTGTTGCCGGATACGCGGCCTATCTCTAAGGCTCCGTATAGGATGACACTCGTTGAGTTGAAAGAGTTGAACACTCAACTTCAAGAGTTGCTTGAGAAGGGGTTCATCCGACCGAGTGTGTCACCATGGGGAGCCCTAGTTTTATTTGTAAAGAAGAAGGACGGGAGCATGCAGTTGTGCATTGACTACCGTGAACTCAACAAGGTAATGATCAAGAACAAGTATCCGTTGTCTCGGATTGACGACTTGTTTGATCAACTTCAAGGTGCTCAAGTTTTCTCCAAGATTGACATGAAATCGGGATATCACTAGTTGAAGGTGAAGGAAGGAGACATCTCAAAGACGACATTCAAGATGCGTTACGGGCATTATGAGTTCTTGGTCATGCCCTTCGGGCTGACTAATGCCCCGGCGGCGTTCATGGATTTGATGCATAGGGTTTTCAAACCCTATTTAGATCAGTTCATTGTGGTCTTCATTGATGATGTCCTCGTCTACTCCAAGAGTGAAGCAGAGCACGCTGAGCATTTGGGATTGACCCTGCAGACTTTGAGAGAAAAACAGTTGTTCGCCAAGTTCAAGAAGTGTGAGTTTTGATTGGACAACGTTGCATTCCTTGGCCATGTGATCAGCAAGGATGGAGTTTCAGTGAACAAAAAGAAAGTTGAAGCAATTAAGAAATAGCCATGCTCGACGAATGTTTCTGAGATGCGTAGTTTCCTTGGCATGGCCGGATACTACTGACGGTTTGTGGAGGGCTTTTCCACTTTAGCTTTGCCACTCACCAGTCTCACTAAGAAAGACGTGAGGTTTATGTGGTCCGATGTATGTGAGAGGAGTTTTATTGAGCTGAAGAGGAGATTGACCACCGCATCAGTTCTTACCTTGCCCACCGAGGGAGGGAATTTTGTGATTTTTAGTGATGCATTCTTACAAGGATTAGGGTGTGTTCTCTCATGCAACATGTGACGCGCGAACCCAGCCGACCTGCGACGGGACCCGCTCGGAGCGATAGCTCGGACCGTTTCTTCAATGACTCGGATGGACTTTTGACCCGACGAATCTCTCACGGTTGAACGACGAGAACCGGTCCGACACCCAAACGTATCAAGAAGACGAAGAACCAGAGGGATTAAAGGCGCCATGCTCGGATGCTGAAGGCCGAGTGATAAGCCGGGGTGATCAATCCGGATTCCACCGAAAGGATCGAAACTCCAAGGAACTTGGAAACGATAAATCTATCACAATTATGATTAAACGTGATCCAATAAGGTTTTACAAGCCCTCTTATATAGAAGGGGGTGTAGCAAAATAATATCAAGGAAATAAAACTCTAAACAGGGCTAAAAATAATAAAATTCCGCGTCAGGCAAATATCTCGTTCGATCGGACGTCCGTGATGGTCGCAGATGAAGTCGAAGAAAATCATCCCGCTCTGATGGACGTCCGTACGGACTATCTTGGTCATCGCAGATGGAAGCCATCCCTCATGGTCGGACGTCCGTACGGATGTCCGTGGAAGCCTCAGTCCGAGGTGTGAAGATAACGGACGTCCGGTGGAACGTTTGTGCTAGTCTTCGCCGCGTCCTTGCTTCGTGCTCGTCCGTCCGCCTCCGTGGTGACTCTACTAATAGTCCAAATGCATCCCGGGTCGTCTTTAGGCGTCCATGGTAAAGTTAAAGTGCGGCGAACCAATCCGAGATATGAGTCTTGAATAGCCTTCGCACGTGCTCGAGTGACTTGACCGGTGGGAACCGGCAATGGGCCGTCTTCGTCTAAAGGCGAGCCGGTCAAGATCATATCATAATGGGACTCGAGGCAATCATAATGATCGAAGTAACAACCCAAGTCACACAAGCAAATGCGGAACAAATGGAATTGATTAAGTGTTTACAAAAAAAAAAAAAAAGGGAGCACAAAACAAATACATGCTGATAGGAAATTAAGAATGCGTGCTTTTTACCTCTCCTCTTGCGCAAGGCACTAACACTGGTGTTTATACCAGTACAAATCAAATCAAACTAAACAGAATCAAATCGGGAGAGAATAATCTCCCCGGGATTCTTTCCTAGATTACAGGACTTGCCTAAAAAATTAGGTACAATAAACCTAGACAAAACAAGCTGAGGCGGCAAGGTCCTGAGGCGGGGCGTCAATATCCGTGGCGAAGGCTTGAAGCAGTGATGAGGTCAGCCTTCTTCTGTGTCACCCACCTCTCTTCTAGAATACTCAAAGCTTCCAACAAAACACCCAGTATGACCAATGGAGTCAACACATCATATGGATCATCCTCACAAAGCAGGTGACAAGAAATAAAGCCAATCTTGGCAAACAAGGATAGTCATCGCCATGGGCACACAGTCCAGTCATCGCCATGGCGATGACCACTTCCATCTTCAAAACCACAAATTTGGTCCACAGACCAAACACAACATGAGAAGCATCATGAAAGTGGCCAAACTTGCCACACTTCTTTAAATCTCAAGATTGTAACACCCAAAACCGGGTGCTACCGGCGATAACCCGTGGGGTGAGTCACGGGTCATTGAAGCCAAAGGAAATCATGCAAGATACTGAAATGGGACAACACCGAGATAAAAGCAGTCGAATCATCATGCGTGGGAAACGAAGATATCAAAATAAATCATTCTCAAGATAAAGATAAACTTCATCCATCCTGCCTGACAACAATCATACATGCAATACATAACTCGTTCCACAAGTCTCATAGCGGGAAAAACATAAAACCTAAAATAACCATCACATCCAGTCATCAAATCAGAGTATCAAAACCATAATAAACATGCAACAGATAAGCAGGAAATATAAATCCTATGAGGCCACACCGCTTCCCGCCGCATCCGTCTACAAATCATGATCAAACCTGCCAAAACAAGCA
>JAOWBR010212953.1:0-12723 GCA_028571145.1 Dionaea muscipula
GTTGGGGTTTAGGCTTGTGCGGTCCGTGGTTGGGTCCACGGGGCGTACGCCGGTCCACCCAGGGTGGGGTGTGACATATATCACCCCTTAGATTATTACGGGTTCGTAATCGATCTCGGACAGCCATCCATAGGACAAAAGACAACTTCGGTTCAGTAAAATGATGCCAGACTACCCTGCTCCATGGAGATTTTGGATGTCGTGGTCTCAGAAGATCATAAATCTTCCGCGTACTCAATCTCCTTGCACACGTAATAGTGGGCAAGTACTCTAGGAGTGCAGATTCATTACCCATTACGTGAAGCAAGTCATCCCGATACTCATAAGCTTTTTCATCAGTGGTGAAGCTTCTTTTGTTGGTTGCTAACTCCAGATCGAGTGTTCACAGAGGTAATAATGGTGAATCCAATGAAGCCATAAGGATTGTTTGTCCAAGTGAAAAGTCCAGAGATGTACTGCCAATAAAGCATGATTCCAAATATGGAGGTTAAACAGGCCGAGTCCCCCCTCGGCTTTAGGTGTACATACCAGCTTTCATGAGGCCGGTGGGTTTCGGACATTTGCGCCGAAGAGAAAGCATCTACACATATTTTCAATTTATAGAAGAACATTTTTTAGAATGGGGAATATAGATAACCAAAAACAATCAAATCCTTGTAGAACCGCTTTTATCAATTCGATTCGGCCCGCATAGGAGAGTGTGCATCGAAGCCATCCGCCAATATACGTGCCCACCTTATCCAGGAAAGGTTTAAAGTGAATAATTGTAATACGAGATGCCGCCAAAGGGACTCCAAGGTATATCAATGGGAAGCGGCCTCTGTGGAACCCCGTGAGTGTCTCAATCTCGGCAATAAGCTGATCTCCCACACCTGCAGTGTAGAAGGATGTCTTGGTAGTGTTCACGGCTAGGCCAGAACAAGCCGAGAAGGAATTCAAAACTTGGGTGACAGCCGTAATAGAATCAAGATCAGCTCTGGCTAAAATAATGAGATCGTTCGCGAAAGCAAGATGGGTGATATTTAGTCGAGCACATAAGGGATGAAAGGACAACTTGGGATCGGTCTTCAACTTCTGGAGATGTCCAGATAGAAATTCAAGGCACACCACAAATAAATACGGGGAGAGAGGGTCCCCATGACGTAATCCTTTACTTTCTTTAAAAAACCCGTGGAGTTGTCCATTGAATAACAAGGAGTAGGAGGCCGTAGTAACACATAACATAAGCTAGTGAATGAATTGTTGTGGAAAATTCAGTGCAGATAATAGCATACCCCGGAGAAAATCCCAATCAACGGAATCATAAGCCTTATGTAAATCGATCTTAAAAAAGCATCGCGGAGATATTCGTTTCCGTATATACCGCCAGATTAATTCATGCACCAAGTAGATATTTTCAATCATATACCGCCCCTTGATGAAAGCAATTTGAGCCGAATCAATAATAGAATCAAGAACCCCTTCCATGCGCTTGGCCAAAATCTTCAAGATAATCTTATATAAAACATTGCAGCACGCTATAGGATGATATTCCTCAACCCGAGTAGCATGAGGATTTTTCGAGATAAGCACAAGAACCGAGTGGTTGAGCTGTCCAAGGATTCGGCCAGAGCAGAAGAAGTCTTTAATTGCAATGATAAGATCTTGTCCAACAATGTGCCACGTCTTTTTTAAAAAAAGCCGATGTAAACCCATCCGGGTTCGGGGCTTTATTCTCCCCGATACTCTATAGTGCTTCCTTGATTTCCAAATCGGTCACTGGTTGGCACAGTGAAAGCCGGTCATTTTCAGACAATGTGTTCCCCTCCTGGATCTGCTCCCAACTTGGCAAATCAGTAGGATGTTGTACTCCCAGCAGTTGCTGAAAAAAGAACAAGAATTCCGTAGTCGTTTCCTGAGGTGAAGTTGTTTGTGTGACATCTTGTTTAAGAACCGAAGCTATCTGGGATTGGCCAGCTCTTTTGCGAATCATTGCGTGGAAGAAAGCCGAACTCCGACCACAATTTTTAAAATAGTGAGTCTTTGCCTTTTGAGTCAGGAAGGATTGTTCCGCCTCCGCTAGACGGAAGCTCCGCTGTTTGAGATCAGAAACGAGCTGTTGAAGTGATTGGTCATCCGGTGCATCATGAAGCCTTTGATAGGCATTGGTCAACTCCTCCTTTAAGCGGGAAAGTCGGTTAGAGATATGAGAGAAGTGTTTATCATTTAGCCGACGAAGATCAACTTTTAGGAACTTCAATTTTCGAAGAACTGAAAACATAGGGCAGCCGTATACTCGCATACTCCATCTTGCTTTAACAGTTTGTTCAAAGTCATCATGCAGACACCATAAATTAAGAAATTTGAAAGGTCGTTTCCCCAACAGTGGATGATTGAATAACCGAATAAGACCCTTTGAGTGATTCGAAAAAATCCCCAAAGGCTGGAAGGAAACAGTGGTTTGCTGGTCCAGATTCATCCAATCTGGGTTCACCAAAACCTGATCAAGTTTGCACCATGTGTGATGGTTTGTCCAAGTGAAATGAGGGCCCGAGTATGGGAGGTCATTAAGCCCCGTTTCATGCCGAAAAGCCATAAAATCCGCCATTTCATACGGGAGAACCGGTGCTCCGTTTTTCCGATCTCTAGGATCACAAATACAATTGAAATCGCCAAGCACCATCCATGGGCGGGGTCTATGATCCCAGAAATGAATTAGAGAATGCCAAAGTTGTCGTCGATCTGCAAAAGAGTACAAGCCATAGACAGTAGAAAGCCAAAATTGATTTCCAGTTTGCATGTAATATAGAAGTTCATCACCTGATCCGATGCATCAATAACCTCCACTATTGTTGTCTTTGGATTCCAAAGAGCCAAAATTCTCCCCGCCGGGTGGAGAAGAAAATTAGAACTAAAATCCTATCCGCCGAAGCATGATCCCAAAATAGCAGGCAATTTATCCATGGAGAGCTTTGTTTCAAGAACCACCAAAAAGTCAATATGATCATCACGGAGGATTCTCTGTAATTCTTTTTATTTAAGGCTCTTATTTAGCTCCCGAATATTTCAAAAAGAGATAATCATAAATCACAAAAATCAAGGGCAGTGTTGCTTGGGTTTCCCCGGTCGATCTTGGTGGTGCTCTGTAATTTGTTTGCCCTTTGTCTTATTTTTTCCCCTTCTTCGAACCCTCTGAAAACCCTCTATATCCTCATTACTAAGTCTCCGAGGAGTGGGCAGAAGATCATGTGCATTCAAGGGTTGGTCCTCATGTGAGGAATTGCAGCCGTCCTCAATTGAAAAATAATCATCTGACTCTGAGCAGCCGGTTTCAAGTTGTTGTCTCTATTGGGAAAGCTCCCCCACGACCACCTTAGAAGGTTCAGGGCTCAAAAGACTTGTTGTTTGAACTGGTATCTCCTCATTTACTGAAGTAGATTTTGTGGGATTCGTCTACAAATCATTCACGGCATGGGTGTTCTCCTGCACAGGAATCTTGGGGACCCAGGCTGTTTTGTTATTCTGACCCTATATGTAGATGACATCTTAATAGTTGGGAACAATGAGAGTTTCATAAGTGCCACTAAGGCGTGATTATCTTCACTTTGAGATGAAAGACATGAGAAAAGCAAGCTATATACTTGTAATAAAGATTATTAGAGATGTATAGGTCCAAGAGACTTCTAGAATTGTCTCAAGAGATCTACATTAATAAAATGCTCAAAAGGTACATGATGTAGGACTGTAAGTCCGTTGATACTCCAGTTAAGAGAGGTTTTCACCTCAGTCTGAGTATGGGTGCTACTATCTCTAGAGAGAAAAACAAGATGTCCACCGTACCTTACTCGAGCGCAGTCCGGAGCCTCATGTATGGCATGTTGTGCACGAGAATGGATATATGTTTTGCTGTAGGAATTGTTAGTTGCTACCAAGCAAATCCCGGACTGACGCATTGGAAAACAGTTAAGAGGATCTTCAGGTATCTGAAGGGCATAACAGATCATATGTTGTACTATCAGGGGAGAGATTTGGGCCTTAGCGGCTTCAGTGATGCTAATTGGGCTGAAGGCCATGATCAGCGCAAATCCACGTCTGGCTATGTCTTTATGCTCGGAGGAGGATCCATATCATGGAGCAGTAAGAAACAGGTATGCATGGCGCTATCAACCATGGAAGCTGAATATATAGTCTGTTCTACAGTTTTTTCAGGAAGCTGTGTGGCTCAGGAGATTCGTCAAACATCTTTGTGTCATTGAGACTATTAGAGAGCCAGTTAGTCTTCTGTGATAGCCTGTCTTCCCTGCTTTATGTCAAGGGCTCCAAGTATCATGGGAAGACGAAGCATATCCAAGCGAGATACTATTTTTTGAGACACGTTGTTGGCCGTAAAAAAGTCACCCTTGTGCACATATCTACGAGAGAGATGGTAGTTGACCCTCTCACCAAACCCATAGCTAGGGATGTTTTCGATTCTCATGTAAAATCCCTAGGGCTTCGTAGAATATGACCTGTGTCTAAGGGCGTCTTTTCTTAGACCAATGTTTTTGTAAAAGTTTAATGATTAATGATATTATCTAGCTCATTTATTGATCATTGTAGTATGAGTACACGACTTAACATAGTATGTCGTAGGGTTTAGATTGGCTCACTCATACGAGCAATCGCCTTCGGCGCTTGGGAGCGAGCTAAGATGAGACTCCTAGGACTTGCTTTGCGTCAGGGAAAGGCAAGTAGCGGTTTTGGCCTAGAGGGCAAAAACACATATAAGTTTCAATCGCTTCGGAAAGTGAGAATGAATTATGCCTAGGGGGAAAGATTTCATCCTAGTTTGAATAAGTTGTCTTGACTGGGTCAAGAGGTAAGGATATTGGTCCCACTTATACTGCAGTCTTATTAGAGTAGCCAGACAAGAGTGTTTTTTAGCGCTTAAGATAGCGGGTTTAGAAACGACTCAGGTTGGATGCTGAGAGAGCATCTGAACTTAAGTCTGCATGACATTATGAGAAATCGACATACGCTCTTCTGGATAGAGTACTCCGCCATAACATACGTTCCATACAACATATGCTTTGTTATTGTTATACACGGAAAAATACTCGTAACGTGGACGACAAATATTGTGCCACGTGGATGGAAGTGGACCCCGCTACTAACATATAGCATGCAACACGTGGACGGATGAAAGGAGACGAGCGCGTGGAGACAGAAGCACGAAGACCCAAAGACGCGTGGCCGCCCGGCCACGACTACCCGACATTAGCAGGCACCCGCGGCCAGGCATACAAGTAGCATGCAGCTGCCCGCATGCATAGAGTCACCCGCGGCTAGGCATGCTCAAAGGATGCGGCCAAGGCTGTTGTTGCATGAACAATTTCATACAAACAATATGGTGGGGGGCAGCTTAAGGGGATATGTGATATACGGGCAGTCATAATGATGATATCATCAGCACATTGGTCAATCATGAGAGGGCCTCATGCAGTTGCCCACTACAATCACAAGGCATGCGACCAACGGGTTTTCTTCCAGCCATGCGGGCAGCGGCGTCCCATGCAGCAGCGAGTAGTAGCATATCAAGTAGCAACTGCGGGCAGCGGCTCCAGTGAGGCACCATGGTTGGCGAGCAGCTCGCCCTTCATGCGAGCAGTGAACACGGTGGACGGCGAGCAGTAGAGCATCTGGGCGAGCACCTACCTCGTGCGCAAGCAGCGGGCAGCCACTGCGTACCATGAGTAGTAGCTCGGTGAGCAGCCAAGCCCCTCCACCTCATGCTTCACGGCTGGGCAGCTCTTCCATGATGAGTGCAGCGAGCAGGTCCCTCCATGCGGCCAAGCTGCATGAAGCCAACGAGCAGTAGGTGCACTCCATCAGGGAGCATGCGGGCATGAAGCCTGCGAACAACAGGGGTTCTCCATCGTGCGGGCATCCGTGCTCAGTGGTCATCGGGTCCGTGTTTTGCCGTTCAACTTCGATCTCACATGGGCCTAACCCAACTGGCGAACGGGCCCAAGCCTACGTAAAATATAAGGACATTTTAGAATGTTCCTTAACAAAACCGAAGGGCAACACGGTAATTTCATAATTACTCTTCCCAGCCTCTATAAATAGAGCGCATAACACTCTCATTGAGGTACGTCTGTCTTCTTTGAAAAACTCTCCTATTAAGCTCCTCAACTTCCAGCATTTGGATCAGAGTCTGACTTGAGCGTCGGAGGGGTATTCCCGGGGTGAAAACCTCGGGTCCCTCTAATGTGGAGGTTGCTACGTGTGCAGGCAATCGTGAGGTAGCGGACTCCTGAGCCAGCGGAATCCTGAGGCAGTGGACTCCTGAGGTAGCGGAGGTCCAGAAGCAGAAGATTTCTCGGAGCGAAAGACGAGCTTGAGACACGGAAGCCGGACTCGAGGCATAGGTGGCAGACAGGTGGCACTCGGAACGCGTCCACGTCACTCAGACCAAAAAGTGGCGATAACAGATATTATCCTCATCAACATCCTAATGTCATGCTCCAACTCTTACATCTCAGATTCACCCATGGATTCAAAGCATATCACTCTTGGAAACTAAAAATCTCACCTTGCATGGAGGGTGCTCCAAAACCTAGCTTAAGGGTATGGATCTTGATCTCCTCTTGATGGTGGGTCTCCTCCTTTCCTCCATATCTCTGGATCCAGACCAAGAAATGAAGAAAATTGAAGAGGAGAAGATGGAGAAGAGATGAGAAATGAGGGAGAGGAGAGAGAGACGTATGGGATGGAGGCGAGAAAATGAGGGAATTGAGTAAGAAAGTTTAGGAGTTTAGAGATTCTTAAATCCCATCAATTTAAGGGCAAATTGGTAATTTCCCACCCAATTAAATGGCCAAAAATCAAAATGGGAATCAAAATGTCTCCAAGTGGGTCTTGAACCCAAGCTTAACACAAGAAATCTCAAGTCTTTATCCAAGTGAGCTAGACCAGTTTACTTGTTCATTAAATGATCCGGGTTTATAAAAATGCGGGTTGTTACAATCAATATCCTACCTTTAGGTAGATACACGAACTTGTAAACGGTACTCCTAATGCAGAAATCAAATGTCAGTGTTAAATCCTGTCAACTAATGAGCTTTTCTTTGGACGGACTCACTAATCACATAGAAGCTTTAGAATCACTACACATTTATTCCTACAGGTATGCTTATTATTCGGCCAACCTATAACCTTCCTTTTGACCAATTATAAATCGCATAAGTAATAATAAGTAAACGTAACAATGTTTGTCATTCGCCTAAATGATAATCTTCCTTTAGGCCGATTATCATATGCATGAATGACGAACAACTTAGATATTGGGTTTGTGAAGCTTCTTGATTGCCGAGGCGGTAGTTGCATGCTTCGACTAACCCTGTACACTATTTACTTGGCCAACTTAAGACCTTCCTTTGGGCCGACCATAAGTTGCATAAGAAAGTAGAGTATAAAACAATGTCTGACATTCGGTCAAAGGACAACCTTCATTTTGGCCGATTGTCACTCACATGAACGACAAGCATCAAAATATATCGGGTTAACAATAATGTTTGACATTCGGTCAAGTAATAATCTTCCTTTGGGCCGATTGTCACTCACATGAATGAAGAAGATCGTATATATTCGTTTAACGAATATTTATGGTCACTATTTTATATGCACGTTTCGATATGTGCACGCTTCACATACAGGGATCTGTCAGGTCGCGGGGGTTGAGAGGGAAGTGCCCCTGTAACAAAAATAAAAAATTGAGTTAGCTAAACCTGCCCGAAGCACGGCCTTAGTTTGTATGTCGTGCTTGTGGGCATAGCCGTGTTGGTATGGAAACGCTAAACACGGCCACCAAAACTAGACAGCCGTGCTAATAGGCACGGCCATGTTCATGCTCGACAATGGTAGGCCAAATTGGTCATGCCTGTGGGCACAACCGTGTCAAAATCGCAATTGTTTTGCAAATCAAACCAGTGGCGAGCACGGCCAAAGTGGCCAGACCGTGCCTGCACCGTAACTGAAAATCGAAATCGCGAACAGACGTTCGCAAAAACGAAGAACACCACAATGGATCAACCGAAAACCACAAAAATCATCAAAAAAAACATCCTAATGATCAACATGAAGCATGGCTCTGATACCACTTGATGGATATTAAGCGTCCATATCCATGAAATCCACATGCCAAGAACCGAATCCTCATGCAAAATCATCAAGGATAAAACCTAAGGGTTTGGAGATGTGTATCTTGATCCATGACAATCCAAAGAGCACAATAGCAGCAGAAGAATAAGGGGAAATCGATCACGACAACTTGATGGACCGATCGGCTATCTTTGGCCTTCCAATTGTCAATCCTCTTCTTGATTCCTTGGGAAGACCTTCTTGTTCTCTCTTAATGGGGAGAGGAAGAACAGGAGCAAGAATCACGACCGGGGACCATAACCCTAAACATATCACTTTATATACGGGGGCGTACCAAGTTCTCATAATTCCCATAATGCCCTCATATTAAAATCAGTATCCACATATATTAACCCACATCACACATAAGTAGTTCATAGGCTTAGGTAACATAAGTAGATCATTTTAGTTAAGTCTGTCTATATATAAATAGTTAATATAATAAGTATGTACAATATGGCGTCCACCTTATGTATTAGAAAATATAAATTTCCTAACAAGCCAAATTAGGCAAACCGATTTTTAGAGCAATTAAGCATAAATCGTAACAGTAGGGCACCTTCAAACTATTAATCGGCCACCAAGACCGATTTTTAAAACAATGCACGTAGCTGTCGTCCGTAGTCCATTGTCTGCCGCCCGCCACCATCTGTCGTTCGCCGCCGTTGAGGAGCAGTAGCAGCAGCAGAGAGAGAAGAAAAAAAATACGAGATTAGGTGAAAATTGGACCCAATCAAAACAAATTAGTTTAGAAAAATTAATATGCATGTCGCCGCCGTCTACCAGACACCGTCTCCGCTACCATTCTCCGCCTATCACTGTCATCGTCGGTCGTTCGCCTTCAGCACAACAGCAGCAACTCGAACAGCAACTCGAATAGAATGTGAATGGGGGAGAAGAGAAGCGTTGCAGAATTATTCAGATCTCCTTACTGAGCGATTACCGAGAGATTTTAATCCCTCGGTAGGTTTCATAATTGTCCGAAGGATTACCGAGGGTATTTTACCGAGCGATTGTAATCTCTCGATCATCCGTCGGTGATAAAAAAAAAAAAAAAAACATTCTTCTTCTTCGAGGGTTTACCAAGGGATATATACCGAGGGATGATAATCCCTCACTAATCCGTCGGTGAGAAACGAGACAAGTGGCATAAAAACACCACTCGGTAATCCCTCGGTAATTACCGAGAGATTCCATCCGCCGGTAATTAGCTTTTTTTTGTAGTGATGCATCCAAGATCCGATAATTTTTAATACGTTGGTTGTCAGCTACTTAACACACACTGCTTTAATTTAATCAGAAGATTAGGTTTGAGCTAAAAATAAAAATATACAAAAGTATATAGCAATAGCAATAACAAATATATAACTCCAATGGAATGCTAACGTAAGCTAATGCGGATATGTGAATAGACAACAATGTCTGAGAATGTATAAAGATATAACAATAAATTAAGGTCATATAGACATACACAAATCGGACTCGACCACCCAAAATTATAAATCTAACAACTATACTATGTATGGTAACCGATGTATCAGTGTATAATAAAGAGTACAATATATGGTATTGTATAAAATCACTTCCACAAAGGCCACAAGCATATATGTTGAGAATAAATATTCACTAATCAAGTGTTATATACGTTGAATTAACTGAAAAAAGGAAGAAAATCAACTTTGCTTAATCAAAACATTAATTAATTAAGACAATGTAGGAATGAAATGCATTTGGTTAAATCAACCTTATTGCTGTAATTAATTTTCATATTTGAGTTGATATTTTTTGGGGGGCTATTCATGTTATTTATTTTTTACCTTTTTGTTGCACAATTAGTATATGTAGTCTTGTTGAGGGTAGCTAATAATCCATGCCCTGCATCAAAGGAATTGGAAAAACAATAGGATAATTACAAGATTCAAAATACATGGATGCTATTGCTAGCTGCAGGAGAATGTTCAAGGCAAAAATCATATTGCTTCTCATAACAGCACAAATAATCCTTCATCAATCTTTGTTCAGTTTTGCAAGAATATTAGAGTAAGTTTTTTTTTTTTTATCTCTTCTATATATCCCATGGAGCCCAAACATATATATTGAGCTTGTTACTTGGATGTACACAAAAAATTTATGTGAATTGTTAGATCTCCAAAAGAACAAAATGGTTAAGATGAATATGTGATCTACGATGTTGTATAATAAACTAATTATTTTCCTGAATTAACTATTAAAAAAATATTTAGTAGTTTTTTCTAAAATTGGCCCGTAGGATACCTTGGTTACAAAAAAAATTAAAAAATATTTAGTAGTTTTTTCTAAAATTATATATATACTTGTAATTAGGGGTGCTTATTAGACCCGATGACCTGATCTAACCTAGTAACATGATTTAATCGGGTCGTCCCGGATCAGTCCAGTGTTGGCCGGGTGGTAAGAATCCAATCGGACCGAGACATAGGTGATACATCTAAGGATGAGCATTTTCCCTACCTATTATTATTACCTTACATGGCTAGTTAGATAATTTTTTCTCCAAAAAAAATTATAAATGTAATCAGGTAATGAGGAGTTGGATGCAATTACCGTTTTACTCATGTATCCGATCCACAGTCGTAGATAAAAATGATCAGGTGGGTTCAATCTGATCCGACATTTAAAACCTAATCGGATGTACACCTCTACTTATAATAATATTAGGGTAACCCGTGCACCGTATGAAGAAAAAAATAAAAATATTACGAAAAAAACTTCATCCCTAATTAGTAATCTCCCACCCCACCCTACCATACATTTTATTGATGTGACACATATATTAGAGAGGACTTGTCTTTATATTTGTCTTCAAATTTAAAATTTTTCTCCTTTGTATTATTAATTATAGACTTTCAATTAATTAAAATTTTAAGATAAGATCAATTAGGAAATACATTTAGAAGATTTTAAACCGTAAATTAATATAAATTCGTTGATTCGTTGGTTGAGGCTTTCCAAATTTGTACTAACCGTGGTTTTTGTTGGGATACTTGTTGACAGTGGAGTAGCATCACCAGTTACCTTGAACGTAACTGCCAACAATGTAAGTTGCATGATTTTCCTTATCCTTTTTGTCTTTTTGTTAAAAGGAAGAAAACAATAAAGTGAGAAAAAAAAATGGAGTGAGAAAAAGCCCTTTTTGTCTTGTTATAGGAAATAGAGTCAAATAATAAAGGGTGTTATGTTGCCAAAAGTAATGTAAATGTTTTATCTAAAATGTTTGAACACGATCTGAAATGGTGGATACGTTTAAAATATGTTTTTAAAAGTGTTTGAAAGATATCGTCGAAAAAAAAAATATCGAGAAAGGTTTCATCCGAACGTTTTTCGGACCGATTTGGACCGATTTATATATATATACTGCACCTATCGATCCGGAATGATTTGATACAATTCGAACCGTTGGATGTGTTCAAAATATGTTTTTATGAACGTATAAGAAATCTTACCGAAATCCGAATGATTAATACATTAAATTCAATAAGAAAAAACACCGAAAAAATAACCCCATACAAACCCGAATATGTTTGGATACAATCAACCTTATCAAAATTTGAGGTGTCAATGCAATCATTTTTCAGACATTTTAAACATACTCAACAGTTTGGATCGTCTGAAATCATTTCGGATCCGATAAGTTTAATATAGTCCTAAATCGTCGAAAAATGTTCGGATAGGCCCTTCGTGGTACTTTTTTGACGATTTTAATTATATATCCTTAAAAACATATTTTGAACTTATCCAACCATTTGAATCGTCTCAAAACATTTCCGAACACAACTTTGTCTTTATAGAGTCAAAAGTTAACTTTGTCCCGGCATCTTTTCCCAATAATAAATAATTAAAAGGTACAATGACCCAGCCCAAAACAAGTTAGGCCCGGCCAGATCCAATTAAATAATTGTGGATTCTCAAATAATGGACCATTATTTTCTTGATCCAGCTCGAATACTGGACCGGACCGGACCCAGCTCATGCCTACGATTCTCAAACTCTTTCAAAATCCCCATTTCTCTTACTTCTCCCACCCCTGCTCCCTCGTGAATCATCATCTTCCTCCTCGGGCTTTCAATTCTTTTAAAATGTCTGTCGATTTGAAGATGTTTGGGTTCATCGATTGCTCATGTTGGTCCACTTACTGTCTCCATCTTCTTCACCCACTGAAGGATCCCCTTTTTTTGTGCAAATGTCTATCGTGGGTAACTGTTTGTATCAAGAATCCATATTTGGGTACGTTTCTCACTGTATCTTTTTCTAATCTGTTCAAATTAATCAACCCTTTTACAGCTTAAACATTGGTTTAGTTTTATTAAAGTTATAGAATTCGAATTGGTGATATTTAGTCCGACTTAGTTAGTGGAACCAAACATTGTTTGCCATATTTGAATATGTATTGTAGCCCGCTATTTTAGTGGGCAGGTTATGTCTATCTCAGCATAGATGTGGAACATATATATGCTTGCTGGCTTGCTGCACAGCATCCCTTTTTGCCATCTTTACTTGTGGAATGTGGATTAAGTTCATACCCAT
>JAOWBR010213064.1:0-27656 GCA_028571145.1 Dionaea muscipula
TGCCCTGCGGTCCATCTCGCGGTTCTCCCAGCTGAGGGAAGCATTCATTGAACAGTTCGCCAGCTCTTGTGCCTTCACTCGAGCTGCACCCAGCCTGTTTGCCATCAAATAACGGCCCGACGAGTCATTGAGAGACTTCATGGCCCGTTTCAACAAAGCATACATTCAGATCCCCGGACTGAGCGAGGAAGTTGCGGTGGTGGCTCTCCAGACCGGACTGCACTCTGAAGCTTTCATGGATGATCTGATCCTCTATCCACCCCATGATTTTGGGGAGTTGCTGCAGAGAGCCCTCAGCTACATGACTTTAGAGGATCAGAATCGAGCCTAAGCCGCTCTCGACTCGGCATCCTCGCGCAATTCTGAGCGGAGGAGTGAGACACGACACGACGGACCAGGAAGACATGGCCGTCTGGAAAAGAGATCCTCCAGGCCGCACTTCCGGCCACGAAAGTTTGATGGCCCTAGGAGAGACTTTCAACCACGGGTAGGGAAAGAGGCCCAAGCCTCCGTTCCCCAGAACCCTCAACCCCCCAGACTTGTCGCCCCAGTCCAGACACTGCTGCCATCGGGGGCACAGGTCAAGCTGGCTCAGTGGTGTGATTACCACAAGAACTTCGGCCACGAGACTGAGGAGTGCCGAGTTCTGAAGAGCCGTCGTGACACCAAGAACAAAGAAGAAAGTTAGCCAGCATGACGACCTCCCGCTGACAACTGCAAGCCACCTCCTCAGGGCAAGAGAGACAGAAGCAAGAGCCCAGATCCTGCTACCAAGAGGCCTTAGATTGGTGACAGGGGAGGAGTGGTGATCAATGTCATCCACGGTGGCAATTCCAGCGGAGGTGACAACAACCGGGGCAGGAAGAGATACGCGCGTGGCGAACATGTTGATTCTATTGCCAGCAGCTCCAGGGAGATTATCGACCAGACTGATGTACCCTTGATCTTCACCAAAGAAGATGAGGCCGAGGTGAAGTACCCTCACCAAGATGCCATCCTGGTCACTGTCTTGATCAAGCACGCACAGGTTCGAAAGATCCTGGTAGACAGCGGCAGTTCCGCGAACATTCTCTACTACGATGCCTACACAAGACTAATGAAGGCATTGGGTATGAGATCAGACCAGCTCACTCCCATCTTGACCCCTCTCTCCGGATTCACCGGATACTCCATCAGAGTGAAGGGAGAGATCACCCTTCCCCTGACTATCGGGGACACTGATGTACGAACCACTTTGGACGTGAAGTGGTTGGTGGTGGACGTTCCCTCTGCGTACAACGCCATCTTGGGCCGCCCCATTTAGGTCAAGATGAGAGCTGTTGTTTTCCCCTACCATCTGATGCTAAAGTTCCCGGTGAGGGGGAAAGTAGGAAAGATGTTTGGAGACCAGGAGGCCACTAGACAGTGCTATCTGGTCTCCCTTGACAGCAAGGTCAAGCCTGGTGACCCGTCAGACAGTGATGAAGAAACTCCAGAAGGCATCCACTGGGTAGAGAGCTCACCCGAGGAGAGGGCCCAGCCAGTGGAGCCTCTAGAGCAGGTTTTCTTGGTGGAAGGAGATGCCCGATCTGTGGTACAGATTATAACCTTGATGAAGCCTGACCTTCGGCTGCAATTGATTGACTTCCTGAGAAAAAACCGAGACGTGTTCGCTCTAGCAACCGACGAGATGGTGGGGATTGACAGAGATGTGATTGAACATGCATTGAGCACCAACCCTGCCACTCGACCCATCAAGAAAAAACACAGGCGACTTGGAACTGAGAGGAATGACACAGTGAAAGAAGAAGTGCAGAAATTGCTAGCTGCAGGAATCATCAGAGAAGTGTTCTATCCAGAATGGCTCGCCAACCCTATTTTAGTGAAAAATCCAAATGGGAGTTGGAGAATGTGCATTGATTTCACAGACCTGAACCAAGCCTGTCCCAAAGACAGTTATCCACTCCCCGACATTGACACACTGGTTGACGCCACCTCTGGACATGAAATGTTGAGTTTCACGGACGCCTTCTCCGGATATCACCAGATCCGCATGAAAAAGAGCGATGAAGAGAAGACTGCGTTCATCACTCACGATGGGACGTACTGCTACAAGATGATGCCCTTTGACTTGAAGAACGTCGGGGCTACCTATCAGCGGCTTGTGAACAAGATTTTTGCACCTGTGATTGGAAAGACCGTTGAGGCCTATGTAGACGACATGTTGGTAAAGAGCGTCACGGAGAATGAGCATATGACGGCTCTGGAGTCTGCATTCACCATCCTCCGGAAGTACTCCATGAGAGACTCAACCCGAAAAAATGGACCTTTGGAGTAACTTTCGGAAAGTTCCTTGGATTCATTATGACACGGAGGGGGATCGAGGCCAATCCCGAGAAAATCAGGGCAATCATTGACATGACTTTCCCTCGAAATGTGAAAGAAGTCCAGAAGTTGACTGGCAAGCTGGCTGCCTTGAGCCGTTTCTTGAGTCGGACAGCCGACAAAAGCCTCCATTTCTTCAAAGTGTTGAAATGTTGCGGAGCCCGAAAGAGTTTGAATGGACTGCTGAGTACCAGAAATCCTTTGAAGATCTAAAGACCCACCTTGCCTCTCCACCCCTCCTCACCAAACTTGTGCCCGATGAAACCCTTTACCTCTACCTTGCCATCTCAGATTTTGCTGTCAGCTCAGTGCTGGTGAGAGAAGACAACAGGGTCAGCTCAGTGCTGGTCAGAGACCTGTCTATTACACCAGCAAGATGTTGAAGGATGCAAAAGAGAGATATCCCAAGGCAGACAAGTTGGCCTTTGCATTGATCACCGCCTCGCGGCGCCTGAAGCCGTACTTCTTAGCTCATCCCATTGTTATCCTCACTGATCAGCCTCTGAGACAGATCCTGCACAGGCCTGAGACCTCTGGCAGACTCGTGACATCCATCTGGTACACTTTGAATTTCTTGTGGGCTGCATAGGCCAAGAACAGCCTAATTGCTTCCAACCTTGTCACTGGTGTAAATGTTTCATCAAAATCAATGCCCTCTTGTTGTGAATACCCTTGAGCAACCAGTCTAGCCTTGTTTCTCACAATGATTCCATTCTCATCCATCTTGTTTCTAAACACCCACTTGGTTCCAACAATATTCTGATGCTTTGGTCTTGAAACCAACTCCCAAACATGATTTCTTTCAAACTCATTGAGCTCTTCTTGCATGGCAATGATTCAATCAGCATCTGTCAATGCATCTTCTACAACCTTAGGTTCCATTTGGGATAGGAAGCATGCTAGCATGGTGTCCAACTGTCTTCTTGTTCTCACACCACCTTCAATACTTCCAATCACCAAATTTGGGGGGTGATCATTGAGCCATTTTAGGTCTGGCTGGTTCAGTGATGCAACAACTTAATTTTCTTCTTGTTGTTCTGTTGGAATCTCTTCTGGAACAACATCTTCATGATCTGAATCATCTCCATCCTCTACAGATCCAACCTTGGGAATTTGTCCTTCAACATACACTTGTTCTTGTCTTGGTGAATCTGAAGTCTTCAATCTTTCAGCTTGATCTACTAATTTCTCAACAGCCTCTTCTGCTCCCTTGGTGAAGTGTGGTTTATCAAAAACCACATGGACAGATTCTTCTATCACCATTGTTCTCTTGTTGAGTATTCTGAATGCTTTGCTCACTTCAGAATATCCCATGAAAATGCCTTTATCTGCCCTAGCATCAAAAGCCTTGAGTTGATTTTTTTCATTGTTGTGAATGAAGCATTTTCCTCCAAAGATGTGAAAATGGCTGATGTTTGACTTCCTTCCATTCCAAAGCTCATAAGGAGTTACTCCATGCTCCTTGTTGATGATGGTTCTGTTCTGAGTGTAGCAAGCTGTGTTGATTGCCTTTGCCCAAAATCTCTTTAGTAAACCAGCTTCTGCTATCATTGTTCTTGCTGCTTCCTTAAGTGTCTTATTTCTCCTTTCAGCTACACCATTTTGCTGTGGTGTCCTAGCAGCAGAAACTTGATGAAGAATTACACCCTCTTTGCAAAAGTCTGAGATCACTTGGTTGAGAAATTCTGTCCCTATATTAGATGTGATCTTTACTATGCTCAAACTCTTCTCATTCTGAGTTCTTTTCATCAATTCTGGCAGTTTCTTCAATGTCTCTTCCTTCTTATTCAAAAACATTGTCCAAGTGTATCTTAAAAAATCATTTACTACCACCAAAATGTACTTCTTTCCACTTATGCTTATTGGATTCACTGGTCCAAAAAGATTCATGTGAAGCAATTCCAAGACTCTACATGATGATTGGACTGTCTTACCCTTGAAAGATGCTTTGATCTGCTTTCACTACGAAAAAAGTTAACATTAACGACAAATATTTAACGGCAATAAAAGACTTTTACGTAAAAAATAAATTATCAACTATAAATTATGTAAAACTGTCGTTGTTAAATATATTTTAACGATAGCATATAAAGCTTATCGTAAATATTACTCATATCTTGTCGTTGAAAATAATCACTATATAAAATATGAATATTAACGATAAATTATTAGCGACAATATAAGATTATCCCGTAAAAGATAAAGCATTAACGACAAATTAGATAAAATTGTCGTTGTTAATTAGATTTTAACGACGACTAGTGAAATCTCTTATTAATTTTACTCCTATTCTTCGTTAAATATATGTGAGAAAAAAGGCGGACTTCTTAAAAATTTTCCCACCATAAATTTAGATAACCAAAAAGAAAAAAAAGGTAAAGGGAATTTATTTTTTTTTTTTAAAAAAAAACTTCACTTCTCAAAATCCCATAAAAATTCCCTAAACCCTAAAAATCCTCTTTATTTCCCTCAGTCGCCGTCCCCATCACCGCTGAAATATCTCCTCTTCTCTTCACTCTCTTAATCTCTTTTCTACTCGACTTGGCCGATGACACCACTGGCCGGAGGACGGCGCACAACTCGGGGACAAGAGCTTGCGAAGGCCACAAAGCACCGGTGAGGGGCGGTTGCAGCGAGCGTGCACATGGCACGCGATCGACGGTGGTGCTCGATTTTGACCCAAATCGAACGGCGAAGCCGAAAAGAGAATCGAAGGACAGTGGAGGGAGATGGAGCAGCTGTAGCGAGGTAGAGAGAGACGGCGATCAGGGAGAGACGAAGGCTGAGATCATCGACGTGCGGCGAGGACCACGGAGGCGTGAAGGCAGGCGACTACAGTGCGGGATCCAAGCGGAATTCGCCAGAATATTTTCGGAATCGAACAGATCGGGTAGGTAATCCTGTGATCTACTCCGTTGTAGCCTCAATTACCACCTTTTGTTGATTTTTCATGTGAGTTAAAGAGAAATTGTTTGTATTTTTGAGGTGGGTTTTGTTTGGTGTTGTGGGTGCATGTGCACCGAGCGGCGGCCGAGCCTGTGGCGGCATGGCGGGGGTTCGTCGACGGCGTCGAGAGGACTCCGACTCTAGGGTCTCCTGGGCACTACTGTGTATGTGGGTTATGCGCAAGCAGGTAGGTGAGGAAGCCATCGAGGTTGGATTTTGCGATCAGCTTCTGGGATCGAGCAATTAGTTAGATATTGTTGTTGTGTGTTTAAATTCTTATTGCTCATTCGATGTTTAAGTTAACAAATAATCTCTCGAGGATAGAGTTTTTCAAAAAGGAAATTATAACGAGAGATATGTTCAAGAAAGTGGCCAGGAGTTTTCTCGGTAGATTTCAGTTCATTGTTTAGCTAACAGATATCTGTGATTCGATCTTTAAGACTCTCAAAAAGGATGCACCAAAACTCTTGGATGATAAAGCGAAGACAAGGGAAAAAAACCCGCAAACCCCGAATAGACGACTGAGGACTGTTTCGGTAAATCCTAGCACTGTCGGAAACTCTTTGGGAAGATAAGAGCAGAGGTTGAAGATGAAGGTTGTGGCTCTGGTAAGTGGAGGCAAAGACAGTTGCTATGCCATGATGAAATGCATAGAGTATGGTCACGAGGTGGTTTCCTCTCCCTCCCTCTCTTCTCATTATTTTGATCGATAAGCATCCGCTCATTGAATCAATAAGCTTTGTTTTTGTTTTTGTTTCTCTTAAATTTCTCTGTCGTGTAGATTGTGGCTTTGGCCAATTTGCTGCCGGTGGATGATTCAGTGGATGAGCTTGATAGCTATATGTACCAGACCGTAAGCCTCATCCCTTCTTATACAAACGATAAGCAAACATGGCCTGGGTGGGTCGTGGGTTTCCTAGGATGTGTCTGGAATAAACAACATTTGGAGGAAAGGAAAGAAAATGGGGAGACAAGCAGATTTCTCTGTTTGGCAGCCAAGCAAGCAAAAGCTGAAAGGAAAAAATAAACTCACATCGAAAATTCTCTAAAAATTAATACAGGAAATTCACTTGGGATCTTGAATTTCCTAAAAAATCGAGAGGAAAATTGAGGAAAAGCGGCGGAAAATTTTATCAGGTTGTGCAACCCCATCGATGGCTTCCTCTCCTCTGACTGTCTTGCTCTCCAACATCATTCCCCTGTAGTCTCCTGCTGACTGCTGTCATTCAGGGCTGTGGTTGACCGAAAAGACTTAGTTTTTATTCCTTTGCGGCAGGTTGGACATCAAGTTGTTGTAAGCTATTCAAAATGTATGGGATTGCCCTTGTACAGAAGGCGATTGCAAGGATCCTCCAGGCAAGGTCTCTTATGAAGGATTTCTTTGGTAATTTGATCATCATCGTTCAATACAGCTGCTAGTATCATTTAGATGGCTGCTGAAGGAAATATTTTGCTTAATTACTCATGAAGTAGGATCACTTTCATGGTTGAATTCGTGCTAATATCTTTTTTGAATGTGTTGTCTAGATAAAAAAAAAAAAAAAAAAGAGTCCCAGTTATCCCTTGGTTTGACAGTTAGTTTGGGTGCTGGAAAAAAAAAAAAGGGTTCCTTTGTGGTAGTTCTGGTGACAGTTACAGTGGAATTTGTGAACAGTCTTGGACCACCTTTTTTTTTTTTTTCCCCTTCTGCTTGATGAGATCATAAACTTGATCCTTTCATAACGTTTGGTTATGAATTTGTAATTTATGTTGTTCTTTCTCTAAGTACCCAAACAACCAGATTCAGTTCTTTCGTTGATAGGTAATCAACAAAAACTTATCGTATTGTTGGTTATAGATTGACTGCAACACAATCATCTTATCATCGTCTACATAGCATCATACCCAAATCTTATTAACAGCAATTATCATGTTTTCATGTACGTTGTGTGGCAGTGGAATGTGTATCAGAGAATATTTTTATCTGCCTTTTGCCCAAGGGTGAATTGCAAATATCTGTATACTTACTTTTGAATGCGAATACTGAAACTGTTATCTTTCTGCAAGTCATCATTATTTAACATTTTCCATTTACATTAGAATGTCATGCTCTGTCAAAATGTTATTGAACTTGCTAAGATCTATTTAATGCTTCAGTCATACTCTTTCATATGTTACTTCACCTCCGTGTGTGTGTATCTCGCTGTTACTTCACCTCCGCGTGTGTATTGCTCTCATTTTTAAAGGACATAAACCCTCTTTTTGCTTGACCCCAGAAGGCCTGGCCTTTTGAAATGTTATTGACTTCTCTATTTGTCTCTCCTCGCTCATCTGACACTTGCAGACACACAGGTGCAGTAACCTTCTTTTTTCTGTCAAAAGGATGTTCATGAATGTGCACTTTGAAAGTTTGAAAGAGAGTTTTTTTTGCTCAAACTTGTCTGTTCCCCCCCACCCCTCCTTTTTCTTATGTTCTTGCTTTACCGCCCTTTTTTCTGAGACTTTTGAAATGTGTTAAAAGTCCGTACTTGTTTTGTACTTCCTATAGGCATCAGAGCCTGGGCTACAAGATGACTCAGGGAGATGAAGTTGAAGATATGTTCCTTTTATTATGGGAAGTAAAGCGACAAATGCCTTCTATTTCAGCAGTATCTTCTGGTGCAATTGCATCCGACTATCAAAGACTACGGGTGGAAAGTGTTTGCTCCAGGTTAGGGCTTGTTTCTCTGGCATACCTGTGGAAGCAAGACCAGTCATTGCTTCTTGAGGAAATGGTAATTTATATTTGAACAGTATTCAATGAAGAAAATCGAACATTCCTTGGGCTTGTGTCATTTATTCTTTCTTCTTGTGTTGTGCTTCACAAGCAGATCAGGCATGGTATAATGGCTGTGATTGTCAAGGTATGCCAAGTTCATGAAAATCTACGATGATACGTTTCTGATTATTTATGCATCTCTGTCTTCAAAATGGCATGAAATAGCTAATATATCTGGGTTATATTTTTAGTAAATAGCTCGGATTGAGAGAATGGTCATGGCATCCTAATTGATTAGTCATCAATCCCCCAGTTCAAATTGTTCGACTTTTGTTTGAAACAATCTGTGTTACGCGTGTAATTTGAAATGAGAAATTCTCTTGATATGCAAGTTATGCACCTAAAATGAGAGATTCTGTTTTGATTGCGATTTATCATTTAAGCATGAGGTACTGAGCCAACTATGAAACAATGACCATGAGATAGCCTAATCAGCTACTACCATAATATGCGATTTTGATGCCTTAGTTGGGCTATTTAGAGAAGTGTGACCCGTTGTATAGTGTTTGCATTCAACAGTGTTCTATGTTCATGTTGCACATAATTGGAACAATCATGCTCCAGGTATGCCTTAATAATCTAGGGTTCCAAGAATGTTGTAAATGTGCTGAGTCAGTTAAACCTGCATCTTTGGTGCCTGCCCAACTAGAATCTTCAGACTGGTGATTTATGAACACAATATGATTTAACAATTTGGTTGTTTGCGTAGCAGGTAGTGGGAAAAAGATGTTTCCAATTCAATGCTACTGAGTGCACTTTTGTTGAGAATGATGGATTTGGGGAGCCTTGTGATTGGTTTTACTCTTTATGAGTATTTTGGTTGATACCAATACTGATATAGGCACATTAACATATATTCATGTATACTGAATTGCAAGTGCACATGCTTTGGCATTCTAGGTTGCAGCTATTGGTCTGGACCCTTCTAAGCACCTGGGGAAAGAAATTTCCCAATTGCAATCGCATCTGCATTATTTGAATGGGTATGTATAACCAAGAGAATAGAGTGGGTTTGCGATCTCTTCATTTTTATCCTATTGAAATAGAAGAACAATTATTGGTCGCAGGTTTATTCTGAATCTTAATTATTTCAACTTGCCAGTTTGTATGGGATTAATGTCTGTGGCGAAGGTGGGGAGTATGAGTCACTAACACTTGATTGTGCACTTTTCAAGGTGCGTACCTCATGTTTTCCTCGTGTTGGCTTTCTTCATCACAATGCAATGTTCTATTGTATTGTACTATTGATGATGATGTATGGAAAGCCCTATCTCTTCACCTTTTGATGTATTGATAAAGTTTGATGCTATTAACCGTCTGCGTACACTGTTATGTTGGTTTGATTTTATACTAGACTTGCATAGTATTAGACGACCTAGTGTATGCCTTTTATGGTCTCTTTTGTCCAACAATCTACTGTATTTTGCTATTTCCTGAGTTATGTCCTAGTCAAATATATATAATTCCTGTTCACAATGTTGTCTTTACCAAGCATCTTACTTTTTCAGTTTGCCCGAATTGTGCTGGATGACTTTGAAGTTGTACTGCATTCTTCAGATTCCATAGCTCCAGTTGGAGTCCTCCATCCTTTGGCTTTCCATTTAGAAGCCAAGAATTTGATTGCAAGTAGTGACGACATTGGAAATAATGATTGGCTGGAGGAAATGAATTCTGTGCATGAGGTGCTAGGGGACTGCTTACACTTTGATCCAGAGCTAAACCATTCCTTTGATCTAGTGTTTGATATGAAAGGGAATAAAGGACAAAAGTTTCATACATCAAAAATTAAGATGGATGGCACGTTTTCTATGTGTTGCTGGTTGCAGGATTTTTGCAGTAATTCTACTGGTAACTATATCTTTTTATCACTAGAAAGATGACCATTACTATGTTTGAGTGGATGTGACCAACAAATTGATACTTCCTCTTTATTGTTACTAGGTCTGGACAATGATCTGAAATGTGTGTTGCGGAGAATAGAGTCAGAACTGAAGGAGCAAGGTTTTGGTTGGGAAAATGTTCTTTATGTACATTTATACATTTCCAACATGGATGAATTTGCAAAGGCAAATGAAACGTACACGAGTTTCATTACTCAAGAAAAATGTTCACTTGGTGTTCCCTCCCGCAGTACGCTTGAATTGCCTCTGTTGGAGGCCAGCTTAGGCAGAGTATATATTGAAGTCTTGGCATCTAACAAATTAACCAAAAGAGTTCTGCATGTACAAAGTATTTCTTGTTGGGCGCCTAGTTGCATTGGTCCATACAGTCAGGTTCCTCTATTCCCTTCACTTTTTAATTGCATGATGCATTCATGTCGGCTTTTTGTCTTTCGTGTTGAATATTCATATTTATGAAACAGTAATCCGGAGGATGTACATTCTTACTGGGCAGAAGTAGAAACAAAATCACTATGTTGATAATTTATGTATAATTAGTTTGTCGAGTAATGTGATTGGGTGATTCTCCGCTGAACAAAACATGATACATTTTGAGATGTTAAAGAAGTACAATCAAGGAGATTTCAACTGATATTAATTCATAGGCCTGTAATCAAATCAGGTTTCTCTGTTGTGTTCAGTCTCCGACTCCGAGGACTTTTTTATCAAATGGCCATTGTTCTCGTTGTGGAAGTTGGATATCATAACCTGCCATTATGGCTACCAGAGGCGGACATGCACTTTGCACCCAAAACATAGATAAACGGCTACGGTATTAAGATGGGCATCTGTGATTTGATCTTGCGGTGTGAGAGTCTAGAAGAACATTCACACAATTCACCTTTTGATTTCTCAAGCAAAGGAGAAAATTAAGTAAAGCTATTATGGAAAAGAAGTTAGGTGCTTCCTATGGCTGAGAAGGTTAGGGAGGATTATTTAAAGTGGGAGGGTTTGTTGAATTATAAAAATCATTTCTGGAGCATGATATCCTTGTGGTTGAGTTGATTCCTTAAAATGATATGAGAGGAGATGTATTCAAATGTTACGAGTTCAAATCTTGCTACCTTTATGTATTCAACCTTTGGTAAAAGGCGGGTTAGTGCACAATCGATGCTTGAAGTCCGAAGGGTATTCACGTGAGGGGGCATATTAAGGTATGAAAAGATTTCCTAAACCTTCTACCATAAGTTCTAGCTTATGGTAGAGTTAGTTCCTTGATATGGGTCATTAGGCGTCAACCTTGTGATGTACTTATGAGGATGTGAGAAATGATTAGGTTAGAGGGAGACAATGAAAACCTGGAATAAATTAATTGGAGAGGGCCTAAAGACATTGCAACTTAGAGTGGTTGATTTACATGTACAAATTGGAAAAGATGGACACACGTCGCATACCCTACTTAGTGAGACAAGGCCTTGATGATGATGATGATGAGAGGCTCCTTTCAGCATGACTGTCCATTTGTGTGTGAGCCTTTTTGTGTTTTAACAGTTTTATTTGATATGGAGGTATACTAAAAATCACTGCCGGACAATCTTGTGGATAACTGAATCAGCTTAGCTTGTTTATGGAACCTGAATTACTTGCTGGGTGAATTGTGTTTGTCATCTCCTCACCTCATTGAGCATGTATTACCAGTTGTCTTCAACATGGTACTTGATGATATCTGTGTTATGATTTTTGTCAATCTCCTGTATTACAGGCAACCTTGCATAGCGGTATGCTTTACATGGCTGGACAACTGGGGCTTGATCCTCCAACAATGACTCTATGCAAGGGGGGTGCTGCTATTGAGCTTCAACAGGCACTAGTTAATAGCGAAGCTGTTGCGAAATGCTTTAATTGCTCGATATCTACCAACACTGTTATTTTTGTAGTTTACTGTTCGATGAGCATTCCCTCTTCTGAGAGGAGCGAAGTACAGGTTCAGCAGGAAATGTTTATTAAACAATTGAGAGTACTGCAGGCAGATGATGGAAGTTTTCCTCGCTCACTTGATCCTGTTATTCTATATATCCTTGTGCCTGATCTACCTAAAAGGTAAAATGATGTGTCTATGTTAAATCCTTGGTTCCTTTTCGTTATAATCAAGCTTTTGGGTAACCTGGCATCTTTCCGTTGCCATTGATGTACAAGTAAGTTCCTTTTATGTGATCATTCGATCGTCTTCCTGATCGTAGAGCACTGGTAGAAGTGAAGCCCATACTCTATTCCATGGAGGATATGCACATACAGATGGAAATCACTACTCATCCAAGCCATTCATGTACTATAATACATCAGAGTTATTGGGGATTTCAGCATGACTCGTGGCACAGTGATTGCATGCAGAAATATGTTATTCCGGGAAAAATATGTTACACATTGTTATGCATAACCGATGAAGTTGTGGCAAAGATATGCCAATCGTGCGTTGACAGCGTTGGACAGAATTGGAATAGTTCTCTCACAGGGGCGCTTATGGATAAAGTATCGGAGTTTTGCATTTATCTAATGGACAGGGTCCTCGTGGAGAACTCGTTTACTTGGAAAGATGCAGTGGTTAGTTTCCATCTTCAATATTCTGTTCCATCTTAATTCCAGCTAGCTAGCTAGCTTCTCTCAGTTGCAATTATCCTTTTTATTTTACTGTATGTATTGCATCTCCTCCTCCACCTTTAATTATCCCGTGTATGATGTTCCCAGTATCTGAGGATCTACTATCCAACTACTCTACCAGTGCCAATGCACAAGTTGTCAGTCATCTTCAACGATGCGTTCCATGAATTTGCGAAAATGAATCTCGACTTTGAGAGCAGGGATGAGCCTTTCTTCAACATAGTTCCTGTCATAGGCTGTGGTACATCTGCCAAATCAATGGATGCTCTCATCACCTGTGAATTGCTTGCCCAGAAATGTGAGGAAACAGATGCTGGAGCTCAGGACATCTGGAAATAGATCGTCTATGGATGTCTCTTTACCATTTTAATTCTTTGTATTATTTGATGGAAAAGACAAGAAGGAAATATAGTCATTTATACTCTTCTGATCTGAGCCACAGCCAGGCCTACTTTTGTACACTCGCTCAAGTTTTCCATTTCCAATCTGAGAAAGTAAGGTGAAGGTGGTGTTGAATCTCTATACTATACACATGACATGGAAGTTATACAAGCAAGGTGAAAATTGCTTCTGAAGATGCACAACTGAACTACAAGCAAGGTGAAAGCTTTAATTATTATTTACATTATCATTATTACTTAATTTACATACAATGATGATCTATGAGATCTACCAAAACCTATCTTTGTTGACACTCAAGTAACCAGACATTACTTTTCCTCCGGTGTTTCTCATGCCATCTATAAGAAAGCACCAGGTGGAGCCTAACGCTCCGATGAAGAAGTCTGCCTCGGTCGCCATCAAGAAATTAACAAGCGGGTAGTTGGTGCTCGTTTTGCGGCCAAGGCTAGCCTCATAGATTGCCATTGTGATGTTGCCTTTGTCTTGCCGCTTGACATCCGTGAAGTAGAAGTCCCAGTAAGGATACAGTTTTCTTCTGTCTATCACTTCCTGAGAAGAGAGGGAACTCATTCATTTATTTTTATCACAACACACAACACAATCCTCCTCTATTCCTCCTCTACTGCCGGTGTTTATTTTACCTACCTGCATTTCAGTAGATAGCCAGATGCTTTTCAGATGAGGAAAGCGGTTTCTGATGCGTCCAGCGAGGTTCATGTACTCTTCAAATCCAACAACTTTCATTTCACAGGCCTTGTCACCCATCCTTACATGCATACTTAGAAGTGGCCTGGGAATCCATGGCTTGTGGTCGGACCAAACATATTTTTCAAGTTCAGGCACATGCTGCTTCTGCTGCTGCCGCCGCCCTCCTGAATCAACCTGTTAGTTAAAGAAAAGCAAAGCAATTCTCCTCCATATGAGATGAGATAGATCATGGAATAAATTAATTAATATGGCCATTGGCCACTAAAAGCAAGTGAATAATATATTGACATGATCTGAAACTACACCGATCGAGCTTCTGCTGCTACCTTAGGAGGCCATTCTCCATCAAAACTTGCAAGGACCATTTTGGCCGATTCCCTTCCAAACGCAGCGTGTCTGGCAGCATTCATTAACCCACATGTGTACTCTGTTTGAAACCTCATCAGATACCTCACTGCCTGTAGACGACGATTCATGCAGTCAGTCTCATGAGTCAGTCTCTAGTATTTATGTCAGTTATGCAATGCTACACAGTCACCTCTGATTGAGCTCGGCTCGGGCTAATTAACCGAGCCATGTCGTGTTTAAGTCAAATGGAGCTAGAGCTATAACTAACTGAAGAGTGAGCATATGATATCAGACCTGGTTTACTTTTGACTAGGACTTGCATTGGGACTTCTGATTCAAGACAGTAACCAACCACTTAGTTTACATAGACGGCTGGCTATTAGTTATAGCTGCTCTCTCTCTCTCTCTCTTCTTTTACTAACTAGTAGGAAAGGAAAGTGGGGGGGATCTGTTGATTCTACTCTACTGGACATAATGAATTGAAATTAGATGTATCTAACTTCCATTTAAGTTACCTGTGCTCGCCACCATCGCCTATCCATTTTTCGATGAAAGGCAATGAAAGTTCCATTTATCTCTGTCGTCGGTTGCAAATAACTCCAAGGACTACCCCATTTCCTGCATTTCAGTTAGTTACCATCATATCTATCAATCAATCAATCAGTATAGTGATTAGTGAGATGGATATCTACAAGCCCTGGCTTGGCTCCTCGAAATTGAAAGTGAGATATCATAAAGTCTTGCCTTGGAGTCCGACCAGCCCATATTTCCTTGGAGGTATAATTGTCTTTCGCCCTTATAGTTCCTTTTTCCCATGCTTCTTGCTGCCCCATAAGTTGTGATGCACGATCTCTGCATTCTTGAGATGTTTCAGGAAAAAAGTAGCAAGACCAACTGGACCGAGATGAACCTGTAGTAGTGAACACCACTTTGATCCAACTTAACTTTGCATGAAGCACAAAGGTATATATGTTTCCAATTCTCTACCTTTACAACCATCATGATCGGCACGGTTATAGTAGCCCGTTACGAGAACCCTCTTCTCATTAATGGCAATGCCAAGAAGCCCACACATCCCAGCAACCTGCGCTCCAATACCAAATCCTGGAAGCCTTTCCCAATCCCCTACCAGAAATTTCACCTGAGGATCATGGCAATTTTCTGGATGCTGCTGGAGCCATATATCTCGCTGCACCTTCCTTGTAAGCGGGTAATTTTCTTCATCTGACCCTACAATCTGCAAGCAAGCAATCGACCAAAATACGTATTTTCAGTTGATTAGCAAGTAGATTAGAAATGAATGAAGCTCATAGAAACGAGGAGGGAGAGGACCCCTTCGTTTGGTTTAAATTAATACAACATACATAGTTTTTTTTGCATAATAACATACATACCCAGGGAGGATAAGCACCTTCACCTTCAGTTATATCTTGAAGCCTAAAATCCCTCATTTGATCAACTGAAGCTGCAGGGTAGAGGCCCAGCGATCCTTTCCAAATTGTCCAAGGGGGGGAACTCTCATTCGCACGCCGTTTATCAAGCCGCTCGTTCTCCAGCACCTTCAACTTGCAGTTCTCCAGGTGAGGCGCTTTAGGAACAACAATGGATCTGCTCAACCTGAAATCATTCTGTAACGGGTCGATCCCGATTCCATCTTCACCGCCTCCTGATTCATTCAGTAAGGCTAAGGCACTCCAAGCTGAATAGAGCAATGACACCTTTTGTGCATCACAACAAGCACCATTTCCTTGTGAAATCTCATCTCTACCCACTTTTCTTGGTTTTGGACTGCCTCCTTCACTTGCAATCATATCTAAGGTACTAGACAAGTCAAGATCTTGACAAATAAATGCAAACAACCAATTGGTTGGCCTTGAATGAATACAACATCCATATGCAAGCTAGAATTTTGATCTCCAAGCTCAAGCTAGCAAGTTAGAATCAGATACTAAATGCAAGTTCAAATTTTAGGCACTCTTTTTAGTCTGACAAGAAATTTCCAAACGACAAATCTTATTTATGCATAAGCTTTATCTAGTCAGATTTCATTCAGCCAACTATGCAAGTATTGATTTCCTCAATTTTGGAAGCGGGTACTCACCAATTACGTGGGAAGTTGAATTCCCTGGGGAAATTGCAGTGGAGAAGCTGGAAAATGATATCCCACCAAACTGAAAAGTACCAAGGGAGGTAAGAGCAGCAAGGAACAGAGAGGTCAGGCAGACCCCACACAGAAAACCCACCACACATATCTGGCAAGGGAATGAAATGCTCATTTGCAGAGCTCTCAGTGATACCACTCTCTCAATAACCTTGTGATTTTCCTTTTCCATCATCTCAAAAGGGCCCAAAGAAAATTAACCCCTCACAGGCAAAGCCTCTTCTTCCCCACAGGCCATAGATGGTGCTGGAAAAGCAGCCAAAGCTTCAACCGCCATCACATGATAGTACGTTTCCTTTCCTCCAAATTTCATTTCTGTCCATGAGAATATAAAAACCCAGATCAGGAATTTACCCAAAATGTACAAAATAGGGACCAACAGGCACCGGAAAGCAAGGGAAAAGATAACAAAGCATTCATTCCAAAATAAACTAACAAGCAGAACCAAACCTTGTGAAATGCAGGAAACTTTCCAAATTTTTGATGGGCCTTTCTCAACTACTTCCACCTGTAAAATAAATTAAATGATAGGTGTGGCATCATGATGCAGATGCTATTATAATGGATATGAGATTTCTGAATAATTAGAACAAACAAAACAGAGAAAATTCTTTGAATACTAAAACAGAAAGCTGAATCATGAGTGATTCTTTGAATACTAAAACAGAAAGCTGAAGCATGAGTGATGGCTTTTGGATTGGTAACAGTGCAAGATAGAGGTTGAGCAGAAAACTACAAGAGACCCAATAAACCCACTTACAGAAAATATTCTCATTTCCAGACATCAGATTGAATTCCCACATGAAATCGGAATCAGTAGCAAAGAAAAGGACCCAAAACAGAGATACCCAGATTGATGATTTTCTTCTATCTATTTTTTTCAGATTGAAGAAAAATTGGGAGAGAAAGGAAAGCCCACCCACATAGCAAATAGTAATTGACTGAAAGGATTAGGGAAGAGGTGGGGACTGGGGAGGGGAGGAGGCGGCAAGAACTATTGGAGAAACGTAGATGGGTAGAAAAGGAGAAGTGATGGGACCATCTTGGCGTATAAGAGAGACCAAACCAAACAAGTGAAAAAGTTATGCACATCGATGGAAGAGGACACCTGTAAAAATACTACCCAATGAAAAACAAAGAAGAGTCCATTCAAAATCAGAATCGTTGCTCTGATAAAATAAGTTACCCATCCAACAGAAAAGAAAGGGAAAAACCTGCTATCTTTTCTTCTTATCCTTCATATTTCTTCCTTTTTTAATCATATTCAAAATTTTGTTTTGTCCAAAAGATACAAATCAGCACGAGAAGACAGAGGGCAGGAAACCAAAAAAAAAAAAGGAGAAAGAGAGCTTGAGCAGAGGATATTTAAAATTTTTGCTGTTTGCTGTGCATACTGCACTATTCGGTGCTGTAAAAATTGTATTGTTCATAGGAGTGAGATAGAACAGGGGGGGCTCTGGTTTTTATCTGGTGCAGATAAATGTTAAATTGGTGTAATCTAACTAAAATTTAGCTCGGAGCAATTGCTTATTTGCTTTTCTTCTCTATTCATCTGCTTTTTCTTACTTCATTTAAGAAACTCAAGACATAAAGTTAATAGTTTTCATCATTGATTTTCTTAAACGCTTAATAAAATAACGAAAAAATCGACACAAAATATCAACGTTAAGCGAAGAGAATATATTTTTTTGTTTTCATCATTGATTTTCTTAAATGATTAATAAAATAATTAAAAAGTTAAGAAAAACGCTGAAACAAATCACGATAAATATATATATACTAGCGGATGTCGATGTCAAGACATGGTAAATAATTAATATTAATTCTCTTATTTTATATTTTCGGTAAACCAAAATAATTGTTAGTGAATGTTAATTTTATTTCATTAAGAAGGATAGAGATGAAGACAAAAATAAAGATGCGCGGTAAAAAAAGTGACACGTGTCATCATGTAATTGATTGAAAAAATAAATATACTATAACTTATATTTCAATTAAAAAAAGTAATATAGATATTCAATTTCATTTCTGTAATCTATCCTGAATAAGAATAGAGTTAGGGTTTGGTTGCAACTCAACTATACATCCCGACTCAATTCACGACTGAAATCACGACTCTTTAATATTTATCGATAAATAATATAAAATGTCATGTGTTCAATAACGGAGTTTCGTTATTTACGGATAAATATTAAAAAGGTATGATTTTAGTCCTCATTTAAACAGGAAAGGACACCTCAGTTCGAATCATATTCAACAGCTAGCTGTATTATTATTTATTTATTATTATATGCGGCAGAGAATAATGGTGATCTACAGCTAGGTAGCTAGTGGGAAAAATGGTAGCTGGCTAAATAATGTTCATGAAAATGAGCTTTTTCTTCTCACTTTTGGCATGATGCTACAACTTCAATTAATTGGGTACTGTTTAAAGCTTAATACTTTAGTAACTTTACTTGTACGTATTAATTACCATTATTACTTTGTCGAGCATCCATGATTAATCAAGCTTATTACTTTGGAGGTGATTGGTTGAAGCATATGCATAAGTATATACACATTCTTTATATATCCTGTTTAAGGTGTATTAATTTTCGTTAGATCTGAACAAAAATAAATATACCCTCTATATTTTTTATTCTTCTATTTTAATCATCATCTATAAATATCACATTAATATAGATTCACCCTTCAAATATAACACTCTCCTCCTTTATAACTAACTAGAGTAACCCGTGTACTACACGGAAAAAATAATTAAAATATTATAAAAAAAATTTCATCTCTAATTAGTAATTTCTTACCCCACCCACTCCACTCTATCCTATCCTATCCCACCCTACCACACCCCAACCTCTCAGTAATGATATAACACTTATATTAGAGAGGGTTTGTCTTTTATTTATCTTCAAGTTCAAAATCTTCCCCTTTTATATTATTAATATACCTTATCTTTCAATGCATACAATTGACCCCTCTAAATTATATTGCAAGCCCTCACGGCAAGATTATTGATAATTTAATAATATATATTATAATTCAAGTCCCTTTTTCTTTGGTTATTTTATTTTATTTACACGAGGGGGAACATGGATGCCGCTGTTCCTAAATTACAGCAATACGTTGATAAAATGTCTACTGTTCTAATACTAATCTGGTACATGCTAAAAACAATTAATCCAAATTGTGTTGGAACACATCTCAGAAAACATTTCCTACTTGACGGGGGAAAAAAAAAAACAAGGGCTGTCGCCATTGGCAAAACTCGGTCTTCACTCTTCAGCTGGCTGATTCTTCACTCTTCAGCTCTTGTCCTCACATCAGTCTTGGGCAAAATGCCATCTCATGCAAGAGCAAGAGCAAGAGCACGAGCAGGAGCAGGAGCAGGAGCAGGAGCAGCCTAAGTATCAGCTGTTTTGATCATTTTACTCGTGCAAATCGACTCCATCTATTCTTGCTCGCTTTCTGGATGGAAGGTCCATGGAGATGGAGCCACCGTCACCTCCTCGTTCATCATCATCATCGCCAGCAGCAGGTTCAGCTATATTTTGCTGCTTCCCTTTTGAGCCAACAGAATTTTGCTGCTCTTGTGCTTCTGCACTAGCCGGATCAAGCTCCGAAGCCTCTGATTTCTCATCAGTGGCTGATGCACTGGCATTTGTTTGTGTCGCTACTGCTTTGAGCTTCTCTCTCTCCATCTTGTTCTGCTGCTCCAGCATCTGTAGAAGGTATTTACCCTGCTCTTCGATCCGAAGCTGCAGTTTCCGTTGTATCTGTGCAACACATTACAGGAACCACCCACATAAAAGAAAAGTCTATCAAAGACAAGGGTGTTCATGCACCAAGCCAGCATCCTATTCCTTGCAATGAACTTCTCTGATGATTACTGAATCCAGTTCAATATTGGGAACGAAAATTCACTAAGAAAAGAAAAGAAAAGCACCATTGCCATTTAAATTCTTTCTATCATCTATCCGCATACCTCCAGTTGTTCGTGGAGCTGCTTCTGAACTTCCATCTGCATCCTTAAGGCTTCAGTAATATCTATACCCCTGTGACCAGACCAGACCAGACCAGAGCACCAAACATAGCATAAGAAATAAAATCACTACTCTATATTCCCTCCTTTTTCTTGTAAGAACAAAATATCAACAGTTTACGTTTTAATGTCCATGGATGCCACCTGCGGAGCGGAGCTCCTCTCTGAACTCCCTGCATAAAAATGAAAGGGGACATCTGGGTTCAGATAAAATAACTCAAAAACAATTATTAACAGAGTCAAAGTTAAAAAAACAAAAAAAAAAACATTCAATAAGGGAACAATTCATATGGGTTAGCTCAGTATTGCAAGCAGGGTTTTATCATTCATTCCTAGTCTTTTATCACCGGCATAGAGGAGTAAAAGCAGCACGTAACAAGCAATAGAATCAAGTTTAAACCGATAGTTTCTTCTCCCCTCCTTTTAAAGAAACATGGTTGAACATATGTCAAACTAATCATTTATGTCAACTCTATCAAAAGCTTGAGCTTAGAAAATTATTCTACTCTTTAAGTGCCCCCCTAGGTGAAAGTTTATTGGGCTTAAAACGTGAACTATATATTGGGGGAACCAAGAGTCAAACTCACGACCACCTAGTCAAACTAACTTTGATATCATGTTAAATAAACAACTCTATCAAAAACTCAAATTTACGATGAGAGACACCGGAAATGATTTTAAACTTTTAACAATCTATATCCAGGCTTAGGTGATTGATAAAGAAGCATTAGCTGATAATCTAAACTGATTTAAGTTCGTATCACATTTCACTTCTGTTCACTCTTGGCCCTGTACAGGGAGTTTCTCAAGCTCATACTTCTTTGGCATTACATGTTGTCATCGGCAATATGCAGTTTGCACAAAGAATCTGCAATATGCAGCAAAGCCAAACCTCTAGAAGACGACGAAAAGATTATATGATGAGGCAAATGTATCAAATTTACCTTCTGAAACTTCTGGTTTGAACCTTGCAGTCCTGTATTTCTGAAATTTAAAACGAACAACAGTTCTTATCAAAATCATTCCCAGATGATATAAAATAAAAAGGGCTTAACATAAAATCATACTTGTAAATGGCTTTTGACATGGTAGATGGTCAATGATTCAACATTCATGAGCTTCAAGACACCTTTTGGAGTAGCCCCTTCACAAAAAAAAAAAAAAAAAAAAAAGACGTTGAGATGATCTTAAAAGCCTATCGGTACATCTAAAATAAGAGTACAGTTGTAAGGAATACACACTATCAGCACCACCAAGTTGATTGACAGCTTCAACAAAGGCATCATGAAGTTCTGGCGTCCAGCGCATTCGGGGCTTGTTTGCAGGTGTATTGTGTACAGGATTTCCAACAGGAATCATGCCCGGCATCACCTCGCGCTGATGAATCTGAGGTTATGAACCGATAATTCAGATGATGATTGTGGTACCAGTGGCAATTATATGACCATCACTGAAAGCCCATATGCAATTATCTTACCCCAGAAGAATCACGGGAACATAAAGCACCTACAGAATTACTAGCATAGGTCCCCCTAAGGCATAAAATAGAATCACATAGACTCTGAACCAACAAGAAACCGCATACATGGGCAAGAAATCACACATGAAGTGTATTTAGAAAGAAAAGGATCCAGTTTGGTTCAAGGGAAGTGAAGGACTTGAAAAGAAATATTGAAAGAAAGTGGAAGGATTAATTTCCTCTTGGAGTACCAATTAGCTTTCCTATGAAATTTTTGGCATCTAAAACGAAGATAAACCTGTTTCTAAATGTTCAACCCCCTGAAAGTAACATAAAAATCTTTGACTCTTTGCTTTCATTTTGTTCCAAATAACCAAATGAAAGCCTCATTCATTTCCTTGGCTTTGCAATAAACTGACCGAGTCAAAAGACAATCACATTCCTTTCCTTTATACTTTCAATTAAGCCCTTCTCCTTTCCTTTTCTAGTTTTGATCCATATTCAACTGCTAGGAGAACCTCTTGACATATGTAACATCTTATGTCAAAAGCTGTTTCACAACACTGAAAGTGGCAGCTACATACCTTTAATTGCATTTGCATATCAGCTGCACTAGAATCAGGAAATAAGTTGTCCCAGAGTGGGTCTACTGCATCATCATTTAAAAACTGATCAGCCAACTGCAAATCAGTTGTCTTCACATGGTCTTCTGAGGGCAAAAATGCAGCAGCACCTTCCACCAGACCAGAAGAGGCTGGAACGGGAAAATCTAGTATACCACTCCAAGAATTGTCATCAACTTCTCTGTAACCGCTGACAAACCCTGTGTCTGGAGCAGAAGCATGATTTGATGACGGGGAAGCCTCTTCTATAGGTGATTGAGGAAAGAATTGTGAATTGTGAGAAGACCTATCACGAGGTGAACAAGAATTGAAACGTATGCCGGCCTTCAACCCAGAAGACAATGGATATGTATGAGCAACGGACCCACTATGGTGGATAAATGGACTGGCATTCGTAGGAAAGGGGTGTGTAAATATATCCCTTTCCAACGGAGCATAGAAGGGATCTGACATCTTAGAATAATCATCCAAGGGGGGTGGCGATATTGGTGTAGAAGAAGAAATTGTTAAGTCACTGGAACACTTTCCACCGGAAGTCTGCATTGGCAAATCATGCCACATGTTCATCTCCGCCCGCATATCAAATTTGAGCCAGACGATTAACCCTGCATAAGATAACTGCAGCTGCTACTTAAGATACAAGAAAGTCACCGGGAAGCAGAGGTTTGCTGAGTTGCATGAAAGAAGAAATAATCCAAGTTTGAACATGACAAAAGATAGAGCACATTTTACAGTTGCAAAACCAAGTCAGCTAAGGTAAACTAAGATTTGCAACGAGACATAGGATTTACAGTTAGCTCATAGTTACACACTTACTCAATATATTGCTAAACTACATTTATGATTTACCATTGATGTAATGCCAATAAATTACGTCCAGCTCAACTTAAATCTGATCCAACGTTTGTGTTTTAAAACTTCCACAAAAGCAAACATGGAAACAATAAAGTTTGATTACCAAGCGCATTTATTGAAATGCTTGTGTGTCAGTCATGAGAAGTGTTTAAACCTCAACAGAAGGAATATATGTGTACGTGTGTGGAAACATAGGAATAAATGCAAATAACACAAAGCATAAGGACAACAATATAAAGAACATAGAAATAACACAAGCATGCTTCAGAAACAACTGCCTACACCACACTTTTGCACTTACCCACTAGAAGAATACAGTGCCCCAGCAGCTAAAACTCACCGTACAGTACAAAGCAGTATGCCTTAGGAATGAGAAATCAAAGGAATTCTTTCTCCCAATTTAATGTCCAAAAATATTTCCACTCAACAATAAGTCCATACTCAATCATCATCTAATCACCGGAATCCCGCCAACTAAAAAGCACCCAATAACATTAGAAGTTCAGGGCTTCTCAGTAGACACACAAACTCAACCAATCCAACGGTAAAGACAAAAACTTTGAATTTGACACATAACGTTCAAAATTAAACCTAACCCAATTCAATTTCACAACAGAATTAACCACGAAATCATGACGTGAAGTCAACAAGAACCTGAGAGAACTATCTGGGACATGATAATCATGCCCGTACAGACAACAATCATATGAAATCATGGCGATAATCACAAAAATCCTTACGTGGGAATGTATGGAGAACGTAGAATTAGGTCCACCATATCCTGAGAATCCAATTCAAATCAGAAGAAGTTGAAGAACCAGCGGGCTTTGAAGATGTTCATATTCCGAGAAGCTGCGAAATCAGAGGTCTTTTTCGCTCTCTAGCTCGCGAGAAAACAACCTCCATCGAAGAAAGAGGAACGAAAGAGATTACATCAATTTGAGAAAGGGAAAGAATGGAGGTGGAGGTGGAGGTGGAGGTGGAGCCCTGGACTCAATCATGTCGTCTCCACGCACTACAGAAAAAGGTCAGTTTAACTAGATGGATTCGTGGCCGTCGATTTCTATCTGTGTGATGGATGATATCTGCCAGGTGGGGACTCATATTGCATGTTTTTTTGTTGTACGAAATACTCGATTACGTTTCGTAACAATAGAACTTTTTATGAATATTAATATATTTATATCATTTAAAATTCTATATGTTGTGGCCCTTGAGGGTTAAAAATGAGAGGAGGAAAAAAAAAACAGATTTCTTGATTTATAATCAAATTTTTTTGGTCAAAGAGGATTCGTTTTTATTCTTTCACATACATATCTAAATTTTTCATCTCTATCCAATGACTTTTGATGCTTGTTGATAATTATTCTTTTCTAGTAGATGATAGTGACTATTATTCATATAATTAATTAAGAAGATTATTTTGTAATTATTTAAACATTAATATAATATCAACTAAATGTGGTACACAATTTTTTTGCCAAAAAAACATATTACAATGATTCTTCATAGTACGCAGTTCTTGTCCCCATATATATGAAGCCTACAAGCTCTGCGAGTTTTCAATTTTCTCTCCGTGATTTGTGATTTTTTTTAGATCTACTTCACAGTTCGAGTTCACACACATCTATTAAAATAAAAGTTAACTACGAAAGTTAACACTAAAAATACAATAAATACGACATTCATTGCATTAACAACATAAAGCATCATGATCGGTGGAAGTAGATAGAAAATCAATGGGAATGTAAATTGCATTAGATTCAGGGATAGAGATTTGGGATATACTAGAGCTGATCATGGACAGGTTTGAACCGGATTAGGACCGAATTTTTTCGTAAGTTAATCCATTAAAAAACCAACACCCTATACAATCACTCTCCCAGCCTTAGCCAGAGAGCCAATCCTCATACATACAATCACCCCTATACCGAATCTCCCACTTTCTGTCCCTCCCAAAAGCTTACCTACAAGACTAAAACAAGCAAGAACAAAAATATGGCCAATGGTAACAATCAGAAAAGCCCATCCCCTACCAGGAATCAAAACAACCTGGAACAATCAAAAGCAACTCAAACCAGATAGTCTACCAAGAGATAAAATCCCTTAGTATCATTTATGAATTACAGTCAAACCTTCTAAAGGAATGTAGCTCATGCAAACCTCAGCTCAGCAGCACACAAAAGCAAAAAAAATAACAGAAAATGATCGCCCTGTACAAAACCACACACTATCCCATCGCCCAAATCCAAAACCTAATTATCTAACCAGGTATAACATTTTATCAATAATCTCACCTACCGTGTTTGAAATCCCTTAGAAGATTCTTATATTTCTTTCCATCCAAATGCTATATACAGTCGCCGCAAACAAAATCCTAGTCTTCTTTGCTTTAGGAGATTTCCCTTTTGCCACCTTCATCTGTTACTCCATCACATAACTCAATCCAAAACTTCTTGGATGCAACTGCACCACACAGAGAATCTTCTGTAGGATTCTCTCTTATTTCAAGCTCATTTTACGAAACTAACGAGTGGGAATTAATTCTATAGACCTATATTCGTGTTCAAACTTATCCCACTATGATTATCGGATCGGGTCGAGCTGCCCATGAGCTTAATAAAATTTCAAATTAAAATTTATAAAAAATATATAAAATCATTCCAAAAAAAAAAGCAGTAGCAACAACATCCAAAAACAACAACATAAAAAATAGTATCAACAGACGACAACAACATTCAAAAATAGCAACACCGAATATTTTAGGATTTTAGGGATTTTCATTTAAGTTACGGTGTTTGATAACAGGGTGACATGTTTTTATATTGAGACTTTTTCAGATATGACAGACTCGAATCTCAACATATACCAAAAGGTTCAGAGTGTCCAAATGATCCAAAAGAGACAAAAGGACCAAAGGACCCAATGGAGGAAAAAGAGCTCACGGAGTCACAGGTGGGTCCCACGACTCGAGATGGACCCTGCACGTGGATCCCACGGGACGCAGACCGCAGGAGGGTTCACGGCCAGAGGTAGCTCTCGCACGTGAGCCCATGGACAGAGAGTCCGCAACGCGCAGGTGGGCCCCACGGCCCGAGGTGGACCCCTTAGGTGAGTCTCACAAGTCGCACCCCATCTGCTCGATGATCGTTGCTCAATAGGGAAAGACAGCTAACCGGTTTACAAATTGGATGTCTGACACGTGGCTCCACTCAGAGTCTGACACATGGCTCCACTCAAAGCCCGATACATCGCTCCACTAAAAAGTTGACACATCACTCCACTAAGAAGTCGACACATGGTTTACTCAACCTCTATAAATACCCTCATACCTCTGCTATTTTAATATATCTCTAAAATTTCTCATCTTTCAGGTGTATAGTTTTACAAGTCACCGACTTAAGAATCGGAGGGGAACCTTTCGAGTACGACCTGGAGATCTCTCTGACGATCTCTACCTGTGTAGATCACAGGGTTGACGAACAGGATTGGCGTTCTAGCGACCTAGTGATCTGCTACCTGATGAACATGGATGATGTGGCGGGACAAGCGTTGATATAATTATTGTAACGACCCACTTTTTCATAAACCCGGTTCATGTTTATAACATGAAAACCGGTTAGCTCACTTGATAAATGGCAAGGGATGGCATGGAATTGGACATGGGTTCAACACCCACATGTATTAATTTTTGACCTAATTTAATTTTTGGGGCTTTGTTGACTTGGGAAGTTACCCAATTACCCCTTGGCAACCCTAAACCCTCATTTTATTCCTTTGAATCCCTTTTGACCAGCCCACACCCCATTTCTCCCTCTCCTCTTCGTGCATCTCTTCCTCTCCCCATATCCATTTTCCCTTCTTCATCCTCTTCACTTCCCTTCACTTGCTAGAGTTGGAGGAGGATCATTGAGGCATGGGAGAGGAGATTTTCATCATCATCTTCACCATCTTCACCTCCATTCATCCAATCAAGGGTGAGATTTTTAGTTTTCACCTTCTTGAGCTAAATCGATGGTGGTGACTTGTTTGGTTGTTGTGTGAGGCTTGGGTTTCTGTCATTAGCATGTTAATGTGTTGATTGAGGGTGTGGACATGTTCATTTTCGGATTTATTGTTTGACATTGAAGATTTTGGGGTTTTGTGGTGATTGATAAGTGTGATTTTTACGTGTTTTTACACCGGGGCTCAACTCTATTTTATGTGTGTTTTATTTGTTTTATGTGTGTTTTTAATATAAATCCATCATATTTCGTTTGATCGCGTGTTTGAGATGTTTTTGCAGGAAATGATCACTTTTGGAAGTATTTTGTAGCATAATCGATGATTTATTATGTTTGGGTTTGGACCGTGGTCAAGTTGGATGAAAGTTACGTTAATTGAAGCAATTTTTGTGAAGAAAATGCTGAACACGGT
>JAOWBR010213065.1:0-17852 GCA_028571145.1 Dionaea muscipula
TAAGAATAAATCATGTAGAAGAAGGAAAGTCCATCAAATTCAAATCAATGGAAGGTCAAATAAGGAAACAAAAAGAAGAAGAACAAGAAAAAAACCCAAAAAGGCTCATGGAGTTTTTCAAGTTATTTGAAATTCAAATTTGCCAATAAATTTCTACCTCATTCTTGAATGTTTTTTTATGATAATCTCTCTCATGATTTAATTCTATTTCCTTATTACAAATCATATAACTCTTCTTTCCCCATTTCTCTTTCTTCCATTTTCCTCCCGCATGACAATGTGCACACTGTGGATGTCAACTTATCATGCAAGATGCAGATCGAGGCACAGTCCTTCCAATAAGATTCCAATCGGGTAAACATGTATTTTACTCGGGTCTCTTTCATTGCTTAATTAGAACAATCATGATTCATGTATATAGGCGAAAAAACAAAGATGAGAAAAACAGAAGAACAAATATATATAATGTGTAAGAAATTCTTCTAAACTGAAAACATGGCATCCACCACATGTTGGGTAGCATAGCAGGGAGCAGGCAAAGGTTCTCCTTTGATAGACCATGAGAAAACATAAATTCTTCCTGTTTAAGAATTTGGTTATTGTGATGCAGTACCATTCATTTTTCTTCTCTGTTATGTATGTGTAAATATTGTTCATGCATTTTCACAGAGGGGGGTCCAAATCACGCGACGCAGTATCATCATCAAATACTACAGAGTTGATCAATACCTCGACAGAGGATGCCAGAAGCCGAGGGACTCCCGTTTCTGAGAAAGCTGCACAGATCAGAAAAGTGAAGGTAAAGAGACGAGTAAGGATCAACTCGATACAATCATCGAGCTGCAGCAGTAGTGGTTCGATCAACGATTGTGCTGATGAAGCTGACTGGCCCCATTTTGCTGAAGAAGATTACATTGTGTTTTGCTTTGAAGAAGATGGCAGGTTTCACGTGTTGATGGAAGGGAATTCCCCACGGATCATCAATCACAAGGTTGACAAAATATAAAAGTACATTTGAGCATATATATATATACTCACTTCTTTTGGTGGTTTTATTATTCCAAATCCAAGATGAGCCCTTGAAGCCGGTACTGGATTACATTTTCTAGGTTGAGGATGGATCTCCGTTGAGCCCCAAGTTCAGTTCCAATAGAGTAGCAGTACAAAGAGAGAATGATGAGCTCAAGGAAAATGCAACATTTGAATCATTGGAGGGCCGCCATGGATCTACAGAACCAAGCAGCTCAAGTCAATCATATTACCATCGCCAACGGCTTAGACATAGGAGAGACTGGCTTTTACAAAAACAAATGGTCTCTAGTCTTTGTTGGGTAGGTGGCCTGGCCTGGCCTGGCCTGGCCTCCCTATTTTCTTTGATAATAATAAAGTTAGTATTTCATGATCTATCTTGTCATTGTAAATATTGTAGGCCGATGAGGAAGAGGATGACCATCCATTCAACGATGAGGAGGACATAGAAATTGTGACGGGATTAGAATCAGAAAATCGGGCAAATAACAACGGGGACCTGACGACAGGGTCTGCCCGAAGGGATTCTGATCAATCTGACAACAGCTCAGGTTCTTTCGCATTCCCAGTGTAAGTTTTGGACAAAATGCTCACCGTGAAATTTGTTTCATGCATATATCAAATGACAAAGCATCAAGAGCTTGAATCTTACTTTGCAGGCTGCAATGGCAGTGGGCTGGCAGTCCTGTGGCCTGGCCAAGATCAGATAGTCTTCGTATCAGAAAGCACAAGTCTTGGCGCGTTTGCATTCGCTGTTGTAAATTTTAGTAGTATAAGCGAAGAAACAGCTCTGAATTTTCCATTCTCACTGGTTTCCCAGATTTTTAGAACACATATCTGTAAATGCAAAATCACTACTAAATCAATTCAATCAATCAGGTCAGGTTAACGCTGTTCAACATCAACATCCCATGAACGGTTTCCCCTAAAGCTTAAAGTTGTAATCATAATTGAGCATGAACATTTAAATTCTGGTCCTCTACCTGCGTGCTCATATCAGGACACACGGATCACTGCTCTCTGTTCTGCATGCACTGCAATTTTTTTTTCGTTCCTGGGAAACATTGAGTAGATCCAACATTGCTGTATTTTTTCCATTATGAAGAAAGCATAAAACATTGATTTTAGAAATTCCTGATAGGAAACAATTTCAATGTCTGTATCGGTACAATACAAGTAAGATTGCAACTACAGCAGAAGATTACATATCAGGCCAAAGAAATCTGCATTCAACTAGCCAACTGCTACTAAGAAGTTACAAACAATAATTAGGTACTGTGGGGAAGCAAGGGTTACCTTTGCAACACAGCAGGTTAAGCTCCTTGAATATCACATATTGCCTTAAAACAACTAAATGGAAATACTTATGAACACAAGTCTGCAACTGGAAATCCATAGCTTTCATGCTCATATTCATGGAAACTGGAAAGTGAAGAAATTTTTTTTTGCAGTGGCCTGATAATCATATCTGCACGGGCTTCTATCCAGACAATTAAGCACATCAGATGAAGCATCAGTGTTTGACACCAGCATACCATCCTTCCAGTACATACAATAACAAAGTTGTTAATACACCACCACAGAGAGGTGATTGAGCCGAAGAGTAATTTAACCAGAATACAAGTCATAGCTGATTGAGTTTGAGCTCTGACCCGAGGGTGGTGCTGGTTCTAAGGGCTTACTACAGGCCCAGCATCAGAAGTACCCTCCACAGTGTTCTCGTGTGTCCTAAGAACGAATGACTGAAGATGCAACCTTGCAGTGGCGGCAGCTGCAAGTGAATCTTCATCTGGATTCTCTTTTGATGCAGCTACAGCAGCAACATAAGCTTGCCTTGCCTCCTCCATTGTTTGGAACTCTATTTCATCCATGCCATCCTATTCGGATGTCCACATGAAATGACCAATAAGAAGATGCGAGTGATCACAAACAATTGTCATCTCTTCCTCGCTCTATCATCTTGACCATACCATATCATAGGCATCATTTGGTAACACATAATTAACAACCATATACTTGTTTAATGTAGTAATTGACAATTACAATGAGTTCGGTTTGAAAATCTCCAATTATCAGTTTTGGTGTAGTTGACCATGCTTGGATTGATCTAGAGGAATGTGTCTTGTAAGACTGAGATTGGGTAAATCAATTACAGCCACAGCTGACAGGAAGTAATCAAAATAATGAAACCCCTCTAGTATCTTCCAATTAGAGGCCATAAAGTTGTCCCGTATTGACAGTAAGTTTAACTCAGCAGTAAGCAGCGCTCGACAGCCAGGGAAATCAAAGAACAGATATATCTTATTCTATGGGGTATGAAGCACAGGAAAAGCAATTTAAAACGAACCAACATAACAAGTCACTAATGTGTTAAGTGCATGGAATTCGAAGAATTACACAGCACAATAAATGAATGCATTTGCATTTGCATTCATGGAACTTCTCCAATTCTACAATACACACGGTCTACATAGAATATAAAGAATGCAAATTGTCATCCTATAGACATAGCATCATTAACCTTGAGCTATGAATTCCATAGAAAGTAACAAAATCCAAGAAAGATGAGTGATACCAGCTTCGTTATATAAATCAGCTGTAATAATTGATATTGTTGAAGAGTAGATTAGTGGAAAAACTTACTATACATGGAATGGGATCCATATGGTAGGGAAGGATATCATAATCTTCAGCAGCTAATGTAAGGTTATCCTTCGACAAGCTGTCGAGTAACAGCATATAAGATGAAACCTGAGATTCCATGCGACCAACTTCTTCCTGGAGTTTTTCAACCTTTTGGTTCGATGTCGATGCTTCCCACTGCAATTTTTCAAGAGCTGCCTGCTTGTCTGCTAGCTTTATCTTTAAGAGGAAAGTATACCATGATCAGTTATGAAATCAACCTATCTTACATGGGGGTAGAAACAACTGTATAAAATAAAAATCAAAAGAGCCTAAATCAAACATCAATAGAAACTATCAGATGAATTATCCACTACAACAAACAAAGAAGATTTATGTCGACTTCAATCCAAAATGAAAATCAAGAATGGAATTGATAGCTTGAAATATAGCATATCCAGGCAGGAACTGCGACAAAATGCCTATAATGGAGCTAATACAATCTACACGAGAAATTCCGAGTCCAGATGATATGCCCACAATGGAGCTAATTTATTCACTCATCTTCTGTACATGATCACACTTAACTGTCTAACACTCTACTCCATATAAACATTACACGCTGAATAACCATTCTATATTTTTGTTTGAGCATGATAGGTATTTTTTGATCACATAAAACTCTCGAAGTGTTCTACCATTCATTCAACAAATTTTGTTCTCTTTGTAACATTTTCGTCAATCTCCTCATCATCAATGATACAAAAGACAAACAATTTTGAATTTTGTCAACTGTTTATTACAAGTTTTCTCTCTGAAACATTTCTTGGTCAAATGAGATGATGACACTTGGAAATTTTTTTACCACCCAATCTAAACACTCTGTTAACACGCTCGCGCGCACACACACACGGACACGCACTCGGTTGCCTCCTCCATTTCCCCTATCTTCCTTCCCTTTTCTTCCCGACACAGAGCAAAGGAGACAGAAGGCCCAACGGCCAACATCGAGATGTGGGCGTTGTTGCCGGAGAGGGGAACAAGCTACGAGCCCGGATCCGCAGTATTGTTTAGCAAGGGCGAAGTTGGGCGACGGGTTCCAAGGCTGACAGCGGCGATTTCACAGCGCGGGATCGACAGGAAGCACCTGATCTCACTGGAAACATACGGATCAAAGTCAATATGCTTGATTTCACTGAAATCCCTACTTTCCAATCGATTTAGGGTGTTAAAAATCTGATCTTCGTGTTGGTCTATGACTGATTTGGGGGTTCCACGATTGGGTTTGTGTTGTGTGTGAGGGGAAGCACTGAGGCGAACATCGAGGTTAGTTCTACGTTCCATCCATCGTTTCCCATAGGCTTTGAAGCAATTCAATCCTTATCTTTCTCTCATTCGTATTCCTCCTATTTTTCCTTAACCAATCAGCTGTAGTGCAAGCAGGTTCATAGACGTGGTGGATAGGACAAGGGATGATCTACAACTTCTAATTTCTCAATTTCCCGATTGGTTTTGTTGTTAAAGGTGTTTATGAGGTGGATTCGGCGTCCTCGGTGAATTGGCTGTTTGGGCTCGACTGGGTAACTGCAGATTGGGATGGTGCTGTTGGCCGTGGGCTGGCAATGGTGTAGTATGACTGACATTTGGGCTTGGGGGTTGTGAAGGATCGAGGGTTGTGTATAATCAATTTAGCTTATTCTTCTGAGCTCCTGAGCTTATTCTCCTTCTTGGTCTTGCCTTCTTTGCCGATGAATGTATTTAAATGATTTAACTGATTGGAGTATTATGCGGACCCTTTTAATGTGTAGGCATTGCTTTATGCGGACCCTTTTGATGTAGAAGCACAAAAGAAAATTGAGGCTGCTATTCGACAAGTAAGCATCATTTTTTCTTCAATTGGTTTTCTAATTCCTTAGTGAATATGCAATGTCCTTGCTAATGTTTGCAGCAACATTTGTTGACCTTCGAGAAATTAGAATCCACAGTTGTTAACCTTCGAGAAATTAGAATTTGTAGTTGCTAAGATAACTTTTAAACCTGCACCAACTATTGATTGGTTTTTACTTCTTAAGGAGCCTTAGATAGTCAATGGTTTTTGCATGACAATAATGACATCTTTTCAAAGCAAGCAAAGGTATTTGAGCTGAGTGTATTGTTAGAACATACATGTCATGAACAAGAAGTTCGCTCAAATTTGAAGGAGTTTTTTTACATTTTAGGTAGTAGAAGACAGTCTCGAAAATTGGAATGTCCTCATCCAACAAAAGTAGGGATTCCAGTGAAATCCCTACTTTTGTATAGTGAAGAGCCAGCAAAAGCAACAAATAAACGCAATGAAGGAATAAGATATAAGTAATGAAAAAATAATCTAAGGACTCTAGTGAAGCAAAGAAAAGAGTCAATCAAAGTTGGAATTAAGAGGACCTTTAACTTGATTCAAGACATTAGACTTCTAAATTAGTAAATTACTGCGACTTCTTTACGGTGAACAGTTGTCGACAACAGAGATGAAGTTGGTTTCATCACTTCTTAAAAGAAGTTAGATATCCTATGGAATATGGAGTTCCTAAAATGATTGTGTCTTGAGGATTATTTCACTAAATGAGATAACCTAGGTCTTAGATGTAACAGCCCATTCTTAAATAAACCCCGTTCATAACTTGACAAGTAAACCAACTGAGCAACCAGAAAGGAGAAGGGGGAATAATAATGAGAGGTCACGAGTTCGAAGTCTCTTTTGACCCAATATCTGACTTTTACTCATTTAAAGGGATAGGGATATTACATTTTTGCCCTTACTCTTGTGAATGAAGACCTAAAATCCCTATTCTCTTTTTCACCCTAGTATCCTATCACCTTCTTCCTCCTCACGTAACATTTCTTTTTCTCCTTCTCTTCCCCTTTTGCTCTCTCTTGGAATGGCGTGGACTAGAGAAGGGAGCAGGAAGGAGTGTGAACACGTGAGGGTTTCCATCGCCGTGGCTCCGTGACCTCGTGGCCATCGGTCTAAGGTTAGGGTTATGTTTTGTTTGTTTTCTTCGTTCTTCTCTTAGTTCCTTGCTTGTATCCATGAAGATGGGATTCTGATGTGAGCAAGATATTGAGAAGCATGTATGTATGATGTGTGATCTGATGTAGATGTCGGTTGATGGTTGTTCGGGGTATCGTATACGTTTCATGCCCTAAACCTTAAAAATCGTAACTTCGCCTTCATGGATTAGTTGGGATGGATTTGGAGCATGTTTGGGGATTGCTTTGTTGTGTATTAACTAGGTTTGAACCATGGGAATCGATGTGCTGGTCGATTTGATGATTCTACATATATTTTGAAGCGAGCAACGCTTCTGTGTACGCACACATCAAGATATTGAGAAGCATGTATGTATGATGTGTGATCTGATGTAGATGTCGGTTGATGGTTGTTCGGGGTATCGTTTACGTTTCATGCCCTAAACCTTAAAAATCGTAACTTCGCCTTCATGGATTAGTTGAGATGGATTTGGAGCATGTTTGGGGATTGCTTTGTTGTGTATTAACTGAGTTTGAACCATGGGAATCGATGTGCTGGTCGATTTGATGATTCTACATATATTTCGAAGCGAGCAATGCTTCTGTGTACGCAAACAGACGACTCAACAGGCGGCTTATCCCGCCGTTGCCTCGCCTATTAAACCTTGCAGAAGATGCAGACGCTGACAGGCGACTCAACAGGTGGCTCGTCCCACCTGATCAGCACTACTTTTGACAGGCGACTCAATAGGCAGCCCTGACCGCCTGTCCACCCGCTCCTGTTGGACCCAGTTTCAGACTGAGATGTTCGGGCATGTATGGGGAGGTGGTTTTAGCCTTGTTATCATTAGTAGTTGACACACATTAGTGAGTTATCTCCTGTATGTTGTGATTCAGGTTCCGACGTCATGCTCGGTGGTTGGTGCGTGCATGATAGAGCGTAACCTTTTCCTTCCGACTACCAGGTAAGGAAATATACACTAGCCTTCGCCTTGATTCCATGTTTCGTGGTTTTGTTTCTTTCTATGTTCCTTCCGTTGGCATATCCGGTTAACATACATGCTCCTTGTTTTGTCCACATGCTTGTTTCTATTGCCAATTTTCGGATTGTGATTGTGTTGTCCTTTATTCTCTGTTTCCGGCTTCAGCTTGGTTATGTTGCTTGATTTGCATGTGGACCTTATTTATTGATTTTCGTTTCCCCCAGTTGGCATGTTTATATGTTTCATGATTGTATAGACATAGAGGGTGGTGACCTCTATTGTTTGCTGCAGCGAGTGAATCTGTAACCCCACCGCAGTGTGACTTAGGATCTCCACGATGACTCTGACCATTTGGAGAATATACCCATTAGGGTGACTCCGACGTTGCAATGCCCATAAGTCTCTATCGGCCCACAATAGACTTGGACGACTCTACTAGGATAGTTGCTTATCCGGTTGCCATACCAAGGTATGCCTAGTATGATGGGTACCCTAATGTTTATGTGCTTGTGTTACACCATGTGATATGACATTTATATTATTTGATCCATTGTAGATACTCGTTTGCTGTCTATTCCCTTCATGAGCTATGATTTCTCTTCGTGTGTTATGTTTTTCCCTCGTGGGTCATGATTTCCCTTCGTGCGTCATGTATTCCCTTTATAAGTTATGATTTCCCCTTTGTGGGTTCAGTATGGCCAATTAGGTGGTTGTATTCTATTATGTTATTTTACCAAGTGATGTTGGTGACCTCTCTCTCTCATTCCGGGTACCTGCATGCGAGACTATGTCTCTGCGAATTATAGGTGTTGCGGTTATATTATTACGTTTGATCAGGTGGCTAACCTCACTTAACTCATTTAGCCTTATTGTTCTTGTTTAAGTATGCGGTGCCATTCGACTGATTACTTACCTGTGTACATCCCCGTTGAACAATTTGACACAGGTGACTACGTTGATAGTTAGGAGGATGTTGCGGAAGACGGGACGAGTCTCTTAGGATCTGATCATTCGTTCTATGCATGCATCATCTTTAATTTCCGTATGAGTATTTGCTAGACTAATGGGCTAACAATTGTTATCCCTTTGTGGATAGAGTTTATTTTTCCCTTTATGTGGGTTTGGCTTTGTTTCCGATTTGGGTTTGGACATGATACTTCCCCTTAACGGGTTTGGTTATCTTCCGCATTGACTGGTATATTTATTATATCATTTTGGACTATGTTTTTCCTTGGTGACTTGGGTTGTGATTTAGACTTACATGACACGTGGATGACCTCCACGAGTCACATGCCGATCTCACCCAGGGTGCGGTGTGATATTAGAGAGCACCATTTTCATATCGCTGACCTGTTGCATTTCATCATCAAAAGAATATTATTTTCAATCTTTCCCAATTTCTTTTCTATTGTTTCTTGAAGTTCTATTATTATAAGAGGGAATATCATAGCTGTATAATTTGACACTTATAAAATTGAGTTTTATTCGGCTTTGTTTCCTTCTTGACTGTTATCACGCTTTTTTGCGAGGATGACGTGGTAGACACTCTCGGGACACGTGGGCTTCCAGTTGGTCGTCTACTGCACACCACAGGCAGAAAGAAAACGTTAGAGGGACCCGATGTGTGATCCTCAGGGAAGCCCCTCCTACGCTCAAGTCAGCCCTTGATCTTGAGGTAAGAAGCAAGTAAAATAGAGAGTAGTTTGCCTTGAAAAGCGTGTCAAAAGAATTGGGGTTATAACCCTATTTATAGAGGAAGTTAGAAGGAGGGTGAAGACAATTGCTAAATTACCTTGTTGCCCTTCTTGCACATGGACGGAATATTCTAGAATGAAGGCATTCTTGTCATTTATTACTTGGGCTTGGGCCCAAATAATATGGATCTAGCCCATGTGAAGGGATCTTGCAAGTGAGGCATCAAGAGGTGCACGAGCTAGGCGATGCCCGTACTCTCTAACATTGATATTTGGCTTTGAAGGGATGAGATCATCGTAGTGTCGCTTCATACGAGAAGTTAGGCACTATGCCTACCCACGGCCCATGCTCAGCCATGGGTTGCGCTCGGTGTTTACGGTGCTCGGCATTAAGCTACGCTTCGTCTTTGTTTCACACTTGTTCTTGAGCACAAGCCCTACCATGTATGTGAGCTCGATCATGGAAGGGAGGGGAGGAATCCAAGCCTTTTGTCCATACTTAGCGGTGAGGAGATCGGCGCTGCTGTCGTGCACAGGGAAGGAAATCGACCGACCTCATGCTCGGCCTTGGACCATGCATGGCCTGAGCTCGGCTGTGTGCCGAGCTCGGCTACCTCCATGGTCGGGTTTTCCTTGAGTCCGGTGTGATGCTCGTTGAGGGAGGAGCTTGGCCAGATGCCGATCTTGGATCTTCATCATGCTCGGCCTCTTCCTATGCTTGGCCCTGCCTTATGCACAACTATCCAAAGCTCGGCCATGAGGGAAGAGGGGATCTCGGTGGTGTCGAGCTCGGCGTCGACCTCCAAGTTTGAGCTCTACGAGCTCAGTCTGTTGATGTGTAAGCTCGGCGAAGGTGGGTGCTCAACATGGAGCTGAGTTCGACATCAGGCTCCATGCTCGGCGATGGCAGGAGTTCAGCATGCCTCCCCATGCTCGGCTTCGAGCTGTTCAAGCCCGCCTGCGGCCGCTGTGCTCGGCTTGGATGGTGAGCTCGGCCTCGAGCTTTCATTCATGGCCTACCGCTGTTGTTTGATCTTGAGAGGGAGAGGGGAGCTCGACCTCCCGGCTAGAAGCTCGGCCTTTTGGCCCTCATGCTCGGCCTTCTGGCTTGTCGCCGAGCTCAGCTTCCCAGTCCCATGCTCGGCCTCTTGGCCATGCATGCTCATTATTAAATGATGAGCTTATCGGTGGGGGGTTTGGCCATAGTCATGGGCTCGGTAGTGGGTCTGCGGTGGTCGGCTCTCCCATGGGCCCAGCTTGATGGGGGGGCTCGACGTTGTGGTAGTGAGCTATGGTGGTGACCGGTCGAAGGTGAGAATCGATCGATGTCCGCATGGCCATGTACCCACGTAGGCGTGTATCGGGCAAATGTGCCCACATGTCCCCCGGTCAGTAGTCCACGTGGATTCCACAGTGTTGGATATTTTACGGGCATATCATTGACAATTTTTCTCAATCTGAAACAATTACTTTGATATTATACCTGGATTTTTTGCTGATTTCCTCAACTTTCTATTTTTTTTGCCCTTTTAACAATGTGCTATGTCCAAATGGTACAATGACTAAAAATTTTAAATACAAAGAGAAAATGACTTTAATCTCCTTTTTAACGGGTGATCATGATGTTTTTGCTTCAGGGCCTATTAAAGACATTGATGTTTCTTTCACTTAATTCAAGATATTGGACTCCTAGATTAGCAAATTACCGCGACTTCTTTAAAGTGGACAGTCCATCGACAGTAGAGAGAAAGTTGGTTTTATCGCTTCTTAAAAGAAGTTAGATATCTTGTGGAAAAATGCTGACATGGAGTTCCTAAAAAGATTGTGCCTTGAGGAGTATTTCGCAAAATGAGATAACCTAGGTCTTAGGGTCCACCATTTTCATATGGTTGACCTGTTGTATTTCATCATCAGAAGAATATTATTTTCAATTTCCTCAATTTCTTTTCTATTTTTTGTTGGAGTTCTATTACTATATCAGGGAATGTCATAGCTATATAAGTTGACACTTATGAAATTGAGTTTCATTCAGCTTTGTTTCCTTCTTAACAAAACAAAGCTTTTTCTCCAATTTGAAACAACTACATTGATAGAGTGATACTCTACCTGAATTTTTAGCTGATTTCCTCAACTTTCTATTTTTGCGCCCTCTTAAACAATGTCATAGGCTATGTCCAAATGACATAATGGCTAAAAATTTTAAATACAAAGAGAAAACGACTTTAATCTCTTCTTTAACAAGAGAGCATGGAGTTCTTGCTTCAGTTTCCTTCTCCTTTCTATGAATTGCATACATTTACTTAATTGAACCGATTTTTCTCTTTAGATATCACACATCTGGGTCGGCTTTGCTTGGAGCATTGGACCAAAGTTCTCTGGTTTTATCTAGCCAACTTGGTGATAAAGCTTCTGTACCTCTACATGAAAAGGATCAAGTTGATGCCTGCTACACCAATCTCGGTAGGGAAAAGTTGAATTATAGGTTGGATTCCTCCCATTTACGAGCAAGCAATGAAAGTCTTTGTCGAATCGAGGATAGAAATGGAAGAGGGCATCCCACTGTTGACGTTGCCGAGATTCTTAGGTGTTGGACTCATGCTTTATAGCGAATTCATAAGCAGTCACTGCAACTAGTATGCACCCTTATAGTCTTAATTGTAGGGGAAATCATGACTAGCTTTATTTCTTTTCTGTTTGGATGGCCGGAGGTCGTAAATGTTTCCTACAAAGCGGGATGTGCATGAAAAGTAGACAAATTATCCTATTTTGCGGAGGTCATGCCAATTTTTTTTTTTTAATCTTTTTAGCTTTACGGCCTTTATGAGGTCCATTTTTTATATGAGACTTCAATATAAAATCACTTAAACTTCTTGTTTGCTTACTGCTGTAGTTTTATTTTGTGTATATAATCTAATTAAATAAGTTGAAATTTGAGATTGCGAGTATAAATTGAAAATTTGAAGTGATATTAAAATTATGAGTTAAATCCTCTTCAAGTGTGAAAGACTATTAATCGGTCTTTGAGTGTAAGTATTCATGTGTAATAAAAATAAGTATACATGTAGGCGTACAGACGATGAGTCATCATGCCAACGACACGGATTACCCCTAGTACTAAAACACCGACCCAAGATATTTAAAAGATTATCTTTTGAGGCAACTTTTCTATTCCCAAATACAAACTATCATCATTCAATTCCCTAACTTAGAGATCATATTCTCTATCCATCTTCATATTACCAACACAAGTTTGGATGGACTCCTTGATGATTACTGCAGTAGGGAGCCAATACACTGGATGCAGCAGCGACATGATCCAACAAAGCATTTGAGTTGGAAAAATGCCATGGAATTTGAAAAGCAGCTATGGAATCTTGTGTCGTCTCACAAGTCTATACAGTTTGTCAGTTTCCAAACTAAAAAGAGAAATTCTATGCCTATAGAATTTGAAATCCGGACAAAGATTATGGTAAAGTATAGACTAATTGAGGTTTGTCTGTAAAACCACTGAACTTGTTTTACTTATTTATGTTTGCTGAGGAAGGCAGTTTACTAATTGTGGCTGCATTCCTCAAGTACAATTGTCTGCTAAGAGAGTGCACCTTTCTACTTCATTCCAAACATTAGCTGTTTTATGGAGCATTTGGAATCTTGCATCCTCTTGTAGTTTATTCCATGGTACGGCATGGATATTTTGGATTAGGTATGTTCCAAACTTATTTATCTAGGGTTAATATCAACAGAAATATGAATATCATTTGCCACATTGAATGTGTTGATGGGAAAAACAAAACCCCAGTTTAGATTTCTTTGTATTGTTGCTCCTTCCACACTCAAAGTTGATTTTAAGATTTTCGGTGGAAAGTCCCCATGAAATTTCATTGACACAAAAAAGCTAAGCATTTACCTTGTCCAACATAGTTAAACATGTTTTTACAGTAACTAGATTACAACAGCATTTACGATAATTGCCAAAAACCAAGTGTTGGCAGAAATTCTCAAAGCTATATTATATATGCATTTCCATGTGTGATCGGAAACTATCTACATGAATTGCTATGATGTGCACGATAACCAGTCCATATGCATAAAATGTGGTAACAAAAGTACCTACTCTCACCAACAAAACTAGAAGAGATTTTAATCATGAAGTGAAAAAAAGAGTGGCTAGGTTACCTTGGCATCATAAAGTTGTTGCTGGGAAGACTTAATTAAGATATCTTTTTCTGCAGCCAACTGTTTTAGCTCCTCAAATTTCGCTTGGATCGAACTCATTTGGTTCCTAGAGTTCTCAGCTTCTTTCAGGAGTTCATCTTTTTCTAATAATTTCTGCTGCAGATCCTCCACTTGCTTACTCAATGCAATCAACTCTTCTCTGTCTTTTTCCACAGCCACATTAGTTGAAGTGAAATTTGAAATGCTGTCAGGAGATCCATCTGTGGTAGCATTGGAATTTGCGCCCAGGTCCCCTCTCTTTTTCCCAGACACAGATTTGACAGCATTTCTTCCTCTTGAATCAATGTGCTGTGACAAATGATAGACACTCAGTTTTGAGTTCACCTATTCTTGTGGAAGGAATTTCAAAGAAAACATTGATGCTTCCACTACATCATGGTGAGACTGGAAAGTATTGTATATTCTAGAAACCAGGCATGAATGAATAGTTCCAGTGATGTGGAACACAAAGCAAAATATAAGTAATTGATAATTAAAAGGAGTTGCGTGTTAGGTAGCCGACAACCAACGCATTATACTATACATGTCAGATCTTGTGTGCATGTATCCTTCGGATACGTATGGCCGACCTCACGAAGTGGTTGTGATGACGATGATTAAAAGGAATGTCACGAGATGACCGACAACGGGATGACAATGAGACAAAGGGAAGGGGATAAGAAACAGAACAGGTCTGCAAACCTATTGAGATGAAACAAGCAATTCACGATACAAATCACTCAAAATTTGTAATCAATATCATAACATGTCCACCATAACTTAAATAGACCAACCAAAGCAAATATTATCCTAACTACATCGATAAGAAAAAAAAAAGTAACAAGAATAATAAAATATTTTAGATATCAAAATAAAATCACATCTTTTGATATCCGTTTCAAGAATAAAACTTTCTTCATCTCCCATCACCCAGTCTGAGATCCACTTTACCTTATGTGTGTATGTGGTGCAGCTTACTTTCACCAATAGAGCAGCACTGTAAATGCTTCTCGGAAGATAAATATACTTGGGTCACGAGTATGTCTGCTTGCAGTTACAATACACAAAACATCAAGGACCCACCTTGCAAGCACCAATGAAAAGAAAATGAAGCAGGCCACTCTTGGAGAATGCTATTAGTTTGAGTATCAAATAGGAACGCCGACATTTTCACCATTTCGCAGAGTAAAAAAACAACGACAAGACTCTTACAAAATCATAAATTCATAACCATAAACTAGAAAAAAAAAACAAAAAAAAAAACACCAAACCTTCTTGGACAGTGAATGTCTAGAAGGGGTCTTGGTGTATGCAATCGAGCCTCGCCTGGTAAAGGAGCTGCTCGCTTTGCGATCCTGCATCGCAAACAAAACGCAGAACTCAGAACACACAAAGCAGGAATTGCGCTTAGAACTACAATTGAGCGGCAGAGCAGGAAGCGAAGAAGCCGAAATTTAAGGGAAAAAGGAAACCAGCAACAGAGAGAGAGAGATTTACAATGAGGGACTGGATGAGGGGGACAATCTCGACGAGGTCGTTGTAAAGGCCACGATCCACATTCGCGGCACGGCCGGCGGTGGTGGACGCGGCGGAGGAGGGAGGGAGAGGTGGAGGAGAGGAGCGGATGTGAATATCGTCGGAGAGCCATGAATTGGAATCTCTGTAGCTCCCTGAGTTGTCTTGCAAGTCGATGTAGTGACGGGGATTGTACATTGAACTACACTGCCAACTCCAATCTTTTTCCTGTACTTTTTTTTCAAAAAAAAAAAAAAATTGATTCCGATAAATTCGGATCGAGGGGCTGAGGAGTGAGAGGAGGAAGGAGTTTGTCGGAAGCTGGATTCCGAGAGAAGACGTGGCGCAGAACCTGCCCTGATGCCGGGTTTTGATTCAAAATGGGGCAAAGGATTCATATGGGAAAGAACTAAGAAGTAAGAAGTGAGATAGATATTCAAACGGATGTCCGATGTGCTCCGCGGATACCCCAGTCCGCGCATACTCCCGAAATAATTCTACCTTTATTTTTTTCGATTTTTTGACAAAAACAGAGTATACAGTCGTTTTTAGAAAATATAAACCGCTATATATTATCATTTGTCGGGTTTGAAGGCAAAAAAAGACGCACGACACTATATTGCCGTGCGTGTCATTTAAAACAAAAAAAAAAAAACAGAGCAGCGAGAGAGGAAGACGAACGGCGATCGGCGAGGAGAGGAAAAACCCGACAAGATCCGGCGATTAGGGTTTGATTCGAGTGAGGTAAAGCTTTGAATCACATCGTAGTTGTCCAATCTTTGGATTTCGATTTTGATTTGGCTTGATTTTATGTTGGATTAATATTTGGGGATTTAGGGTTTTGATTTCGATTAGGGCGGCTCAAATTTAGACTGTGGGTGGCGCTATGACCACTATTCGGTCGTGTGGTGTTGTTGTCGGCGAGGTAGGACGCCGGTGAGGCTGGTGGTTGGGCGGCAGTGGGGTTTTTAGGTGGTTTTGGCTGGTTGTGATAGTTTTGGATGCCGGTGCTTAGGCAAGGCTACTAGATTCTGTCCGTCATCGATGATTTTTTGATGAAGTTAACGACACAAAGCTAAATACTGAGTTTCAGAAATCCTTTGAACTCACAAAAATAATAAGTTCAAGTCTAGGACATTGGGATGAAATGTTTTAATTGGTTTTGATCGGTTTTGATTATTTTGATGGGTTTTGGACGGTTTTGATTGGTTTTTTGTGGTTTTGTGGTGGTTTTTGGTGGTTTGTTAGCTGTGAGACGTGATTTTCTGATATGTTATTTTTGGGTGATATTTGTTATCACCTTCTAATCTTTGTTAGATAAATACTTTTAAAATTTCCTATGGACTGTGAATTCATACTGAAACTCAATTATAAATCATGTTTTGCGGGTTACGATGAGCAGAAAGGATATTCCACCCCGTAGTTGTCTTGACGGTAGAGCTGTTACTGCTTCCGGCCGAGCTCAGAAGGCAGCACGCCGTGAGATTCTTATTGTCGTGCAGCTGACGAGAGTAGTGTTGCAGCTGCGGTGCGTAGTGGTGGTGTAGCTGAACCTGTCCCAGCTGTAGAGGTGGATCGTGGAGATATTAGGATTGCCCAGCATGTAGAGGAAGTTCTTGCAGATGTTGGATTTGCCCAGGATGTTGATTTTGGTGAGGATCTTGGAGATCTTGGAGATGAGGATGAGGGAGCTGGAGCTGGAGGACAGAGATGGGGGAGACGGGGCAGAGGCGGAGGCCGAGGTTTAGGCCGAGGGGGTGATGGAGGTGATGATGAGGCCGAGGTCCTTAATCCTGATCCTATCACTGAGGAGCAGCTGGCTGATGTCCCCCCTCTAGATCGATCATTGCTGACCAGCATACAGACGCACACGGCTGCGTACAGTTGGTGTGGTAAGGAGAGGAAGATGCTGAAGGCGATCAACCATGCGTGGATGGTTGAGGGTTGGGAGGTGGATGATTCTGACCCAACGAGGACCCGATTGCGTGCATTGATTTACGGGTCAGGATTAGATTCACTATTCCGATGAAGAGAGGATGGTAGGATTATGACCTACCGGTTTATAGATGATGCCTTGATGTCGGGTTGGGTTGAGAGGTGGTTCCCGGAGACGAACACCTTTCACTTGTGGTTCGCGCGAGATGACCATCACGCTAGAGGACGTCCACCAGCTGCTTGGTCCCTCGGTCACTGGGAGGCCCGTCCATTACGACGGAGGGGTGGATAGGCTCACCATCATTGAGCTGATGAGTGAGCTGTTAGGGGTATCAGCCGCAGACATGGCTTTGGGGATGGATCATCAGCTTGTGAAGTTGAGGTGGCACCGTGAGCATTTTAAACCCCTCAGTTTGGATAGCTATTCTGAGGTGGATGTTAAGCGTGCCGCACGAGCCTATCTGCTATATATCCTGGGCACTACGATATTTACGAGTAAGGCTGGAGATAAGGTGTCACCCCACCCCGGGTGGACCGGCGTACGCCTCGTGGACCCAACCACGGACCGCACAAGCCTAAACCAAACAATCCCAACCATCGGTCCAATCAACATCAAACATGAAACGAAATCTAAAACTGGGTCTCCAAATGGACCAAGGGTCTAACCACATGCACAAGGGTGAAATCTCAACATGATTCAGATATACTAAATCATCAGAGTGCGGAAACAAATGAATCAACTCAAGACATGTGGCTATATCCAAAACAGAAACCATGCTAGAATCTCAAAGTGCAGTAACAAAAGTACTACAACTACTACTACAATGGTAATAAAACCCTAAGAGGCGCG
>JAOWBR010213176.1:0-17844 GCA_028571145.1 Dionaea muscipula
GTCTACCGAGAATGACATTGTAGGCAGATGGCACGTCAACTACCAGCCAGTTGACATCTATTGTTCTTCGTATGTCGGCATCTCCCACGGAAATAGGAAGGGTAATATCGCCCATGGCCATGACAGAATGGCCAGTGAAACCATTTAAGGCTGTGTTGATCGGCCTGATTCCGTCAAGTCCCAAGTTTAGCGCTGCTATCAGACACTTGTATACATTAAAAAATAAAATGTCAGCAGAACTCCCAGTGTCAACCAAGATTCTTCGAACCTCTGCATCCTTGATCATGGCGGTCACCAAGACTGCATCCTGATGGGGACAGGATACTCCCATCTCATCCTTCTGAGAGAAGGCAAGGGAAACATCCGGCTACTCATCCTTCTCTATACCACAACCTTCTGATGCGCATGGCTACAGATGCTACCCGCCCTCCACAGGCGTACTTCTTCCATACTTGAGCACTATCTCCACCACTGGAGGGTCCACCAAAGATGGTAAGGATGATCGACTCTCCACTGACGTTGATCCAACTCCTTTTTCGATCAGGGCTAAGACTTCTATCGGAGTCCTTTCTTTCAGAAGCAGAGGGCTTACAATTATCTTTCGGAGGACGATCAGATTGCTTGGCGTCGTCCTTTCGGGAGTCTCTTTCAGCTTGTCGGTTTAGGGCACGATAAATTTTTTGAATCATGGGCACACTCCTTGTGAAAGGAGCACCATCTCCTCTTCTCCTGCGGCAGTGGCTTTGAGGGAGCCGTCTTGTTAAATGGAGCCTTGACATAACCCCGGTTACCCTGAGCTGCTAATACTTGCCCATGCTTAGCGACCCAAGGAGGGTAATCGATTCGGGATGGCCTTGTGTCGGAGCGGAGAGAGCTCCTCTTCCGTCGCCGATCAAAAGAATGACCTTCGGTCTCCTTCTGAGGCTCCTGACTAGTCTTGCTCGGTTTGGGGACACTATGGGCACTATGCTCATCCTCAAAAGTCATGTAGTCCCGAGCTCTATGTAACAACAGTCCGAAATGCTCCGGCCTTCGAAGGATAAGATCATCAAGGAAGGCCCCAGGGCGCAGTCCGGTCTGGATATAGGCTTTGTTAAATTGGGACATAAAGTCACGTAAGGACTCATTTGTCCATTGTTTTACACTGAAAAGACTAGAGGCGGCCCTAGCAAGTGTGCAGCAGCTGGCGAACTGACCCACAAAGGAGTCCCTCAACTGTGAGAATCAAGTGATTGTCCGTGGCGGCAAAGAAGCAAACCACTGTCTTGCTGCCCCCTTGAAAGAAGCGGGGAAGGCTCGACACATGATAACGTCCTCTACGCCAAAGAGCTGCATCTTTACCTCAAAATTGTTGAGGTGATTGTTATACCCCGAATTTCATGGACATTTTTATATTGTTTTATGATCATTATGATTGATATTTCATGTTGGGAAATTTTTATTTTTCGGTGAATAGTGTTTTACGTGAATAGTGTTCTCGGGTTTTACGTAGCTGTTTTGCTACTTTTTGCATTGCATGTCGTACGACCATTTTGAATATACCGGCATGACCAGGATGATGAGACGAGTCCATCGAGTCCCATATTGACGTGTTTGGGTTTTTCAGATTTTTCGGGATTTGACGGATCGTGATTTGACCATTTTTTGATATTTCGATATTGTGTTCGTTAGGACCGTGATTTTATTTTATGATTTTTGGTGGTGAGTTTGAGGCGTTTTGGATTAGTGTGCACGCGTGATTTGAGGATTAGTGCATAGCCCTTTTTGTGGACTTTTCAACCCTTGCATTTATGAGGAGGGGGGAGGTGTGTGTAAGTGATATTAGTGTGTGTTGGATGGTGATTGGTGGAGGCATTTGACAGCCTATATCCTGCCCTTTTCCTTGCCATTAACCGTGCATATGCCAAGGGAAGAGAAGCAGAAGAGATTAGAGGGAGAAGGAGAAGGAAGAAGAGAAGAAGGGAGATTCATGGGGAGATTGCCATTTTCCTTCTTGAGTTGAGCATGGTGTTGGCTTGGAGCTTGGTTGTTTGCTTGAAGATCACCTTGGACACCACTAAGAGACTTGGGGGATCATCACTTTGGAGTTTGTAAGGTATTCACATGGTTCATGTTTATGTTTTCCTTGATTTCATGAGTTAGATGAATTTTTGATTATGTCAAGTTGAGTTTGGAATAAGTTTGATGATAGTGAAGGCTTTGGCATGGTTTGGTTTATGATTTGGGACTTGTGTGAGGTGTTGATGTTGAGTATCTAATTAGTTTGCTTGTGGTTTATAGTTTGTGTAATGGTTTAGGGCATTTTAGTGTGTTTTGGATTTTTAAAGAGGTGATTTGGTGTTTGGCATGCTCTTAATGATTCTTAAGGGTTTGTTTGGCTTTGATACATGTATTTTGATGTGTTTGAGGTCTTAGTTTCGATGGAGGATGATTTTTGGTTTGATTTCGTGCATGGAGAAACTTCTGTCATTTTACAGATTCAGCTTTTTCGACCGACCGGTTTCCATATCCGGCCGGCCGGCATTTGGGAATCCTCTCTGTTTCCAGTTATCCGGCCGACCGGATTCCACAAAGGAGGAATATCCGGCTGACCGGATTCCTGTGGCTGAGAGGAGTGGGTTTTGGTTTCTCTTAGAGATTGTTACCAGATTGTTTTGGAGATGATCTTAGGCATGTTTAGGGAGATCATTAGGATCCATTTTAAGTTGTGAAGAGTTCGTACACACGATGATTCGATTAGTTGCCGTGATTGGTTTTTGAGACTTTTGTATGTGATTTCGATTCAGGAACTTGTGGCGATCCCGTTGAGCGCCTCGTGATTGGTTGAGTGGACTTTCATTGAGATTTGTTCCATTGGCTCAGGTGAGTTGTTATACGGATGATGGTACATGATGGTATGCATGTTTTACTCATTTTCCATCCGTTTTGTATATGCGATGATTTATGCTGTAATGTATTATATATTGAATTGATTTAGACTATTGATGTCATGGTAGTTTCGACCGTTGGGTCGTATTTGGCATTTATAACTTGGTTTTAGGCTCATATAGACGTGACGGTTTTGGTTTGGACTCGTGATATGGATTTAGTTCAAGTCCTTGGAGTACTTCTCTCTAGTTCTTAGGCTTTTGGGAAAAACAAGGCCACCTTCGAGTGTCACAACGTCTTCACATTCTTCCGTGCACGACGGAAGGACTAGGACGGTCCCTCTTGACGTTGCATGTTCGCAGAGCCATACCGGTATGCTCGTTTAGTTAGGTTTCGGGATCCCTGTTGTTTTCGTGGATATTTTTATTGTAAATTTTCATCCATTATCACCATATCTAGTTTTATGGAAAGTTTACCTTCCCGTTCGACTTATTCTACTTATTCGATATACTCTTGTATCTTTATAAGTCATGACTATGCATGTTTTGGCTTTGATCATTTACTTTTCGTCAGTATTTCATCTCACCAGCTAGCGATGGCTGACGGATATTACCCCTACTTGTTTTAGCAGGTTTTGACCAGTGATTTGTAGTTGGATGCGGCGGGAAGCGGTGTGACCTCATTAGGACTTTTGTTTCTTTACCGCTGCATGATTTGGAATACTTTGATTTATTTCTGACCATGCGGTCATTTTGGATGTAGGCTTTCCTGATGTGGGACTTGTAGTACTTATACATTTATATAATGCTTCCACATGATGTTTGATGTCCTTTTTAGTTTGATATCTTCGCTCTCATGCATTATGTTTTGAATGTCTTTCTCTTAGGATTGGTTTATTTTAGCTTTTGGTTTCACTTCATTGGCTTCAATGACCCGTGGGGTGACCGGTAGCACCCGATTTCGCGTGTTACAACCAACGTGCCAGCCAAACACTACAAGGGGTCGCCACCTTAACCATGGGCGTAAGCCGAACTGGCATTCGAGAATACAATACCACATGGCAGGTCTGTCCAGGTCCAACCGTGATCAATCGATGAACCTAAGGACGTTGTGTCACTAACGAGTATTAGCCGCATGGCTGAGGTCACTCCGAAAGACCAGACGTACTATCCTCCGGACTTTCTCAAAAACTAATATCCAATTCTCAAATCTCAATCCCAGATCTCAAATCTCAATCCACCCTGATACCCCCGAGTTCACCCCCAAAAACAAAGGTCATAAAATTCATAGCTGGGCCACGAGGGCTAAAACCAAACAACTCATGGTGGACTCGCTCAATAAAACATGATTTATAATTAGTTAACCTGTTTAATAAGTCACAACTCAATAGCATGATTTATGGAAAATAGACAGTGTGAACAATAAAGGTCACGCATTACGTAAATCACGCGTTAAATAAATCATGCATTTTATTTACTAAAATCACTTGCATTATGAATCATGCGAAGCAGGGTACCGAAGGCTAGAATAGTTAAATAACGATAGGTGGGAGGTAAAGAATGAACGGCTAGTGTACACCGCTCACCTGGAAGTAGACGATTTCTCAACATAAGCTAAACACGTGTCGCCAAACTCCGTAAACTGCCATGTGACCACCTACATAAACAATCAATGGAGGAAGATTAACTAAGGACCTCATGCATGTAAATCATGTAAAACAGGGCTTAAACATGCCTAACGATGCATAAGAACGCTTCTAAAACCACCCGGAACCCAAAGAAAATCTCAAGCCAACATAAAAAGAACAAAGCTGCACAAAGCAGCCAATTCCGATCGGTCGGTTCCTAAATCTGGTCGGCCGAAAACTCTAAAACAGAGAGGGTGTCCCAGGACCGGTCGACCGGTAATCAAATCCGGTCGGACGGATTTCTTGCAATCTGCATAAACGGAAAACGTTGACTTGCACCAACGAGAGCAACTCAAACCCCACGATTTCTAGTCCACAACAGTAGCATAAGGACCTAAAAAATGCATGAATATACAACTAATCATGCCCTCAAACATACCACAAACCAACAAGATAATTTAGGGCATAAAAACGACAACACGACAAGCCGAAACGAACGACGCCAACACATCAGAATCATCACGACATGCTTCGTCCTCATCAACAAGTCAATCCATTAAAACCATCATTCCAACCTCATGCATCCCTAACCACGAGAGAGATCGAGATACGGCGAAGCGGAACAAGAACTAACCTTAACGAAACCAACGACAAATCAACGAACACCTTCAAGAACTCCAACGCGACCACGACCCTCTCCACTCCTGCGTCTGACCAGCATCAAGGAGAAGTAAAAGGAACCAAGAATCCATTAAAATAGTAACCCATGGCCAAACCTCGATGCAAAGAAAGAGAAATACGACATCGAAACTCACCGACGAAGAACGATGACAAACTTTCTTCCTCCCCTTCACCGGCAGCCGCGCGCCGCCACCAACACCACGAACCTGCTGCTGCCGCCAGAAGGAGAGAGAGGAAAAGAAGGATTCAGTGGAGAGAGAATGAGACAGAGGGAATCGGTTGAGAGAGGGGAGAAAACCTAAGGAGAGAGAGAGAGAATGAAAAATAACGTGTGGGAAACAATAACTCACCAATTAATGTGATCACCAAAAATCATGAAGGGAAAATTAGTAAATCCTCAATCCCCTTAAAAGATAGAAAGGTTTAAAATCACCAAAATGAATAAAAAAAATGCACGCAGGGCTTGAACTCGAGACCAATGAAATAAAATCCACTCCTACTTCCACCACACGGTCGGGCTAGGTGGAAGTCTAGAAGATAAAATAACCCGATTAAAATAAAAATGAAACGGGTTATTACATCCTTCCCTCCTTAAAAGGATTTCGTCCTTGAAATCAAAAGTAAGAACCGAAAGAAAAAACGAACGAAATGGTCTGTCACATCCATCCTCCCTCAAAAGGGGTTTCGTCCCCGAAACACGGAACAAGAATCAAAACCCCAAATCAAACCCTTAAGCCAAAGCTGCATTAATGACAATCCGAATAAATCCAAAACAAATTCGACAAGATTTGACTCATCTCCAGAGTCAGCAAGGAAAAACATCATCCAACTAAAAGAAAATGCAGGGAGCTCAAAAGTCCAACAGAAGTCCACAAGAAGTCCAGATCCAACATCGGTATCAACTACTCCTGCTCATCCGAAGGAGTTGTCTCAGTCTCCACCTGAGTGACAGTATAGACCCTCCCTGGAATCAAGGGTCTATCCGACCCCACTATCACACTCTTGCCTTTCCCATTCGCCTGTGAGGATGACTGTGTAGGCTTCTACACGGATGCTTCCCCTGAACTAGCTCGTGTATGAGCCCCTTGGCTCTACTATCCGCTGTCACTCCGACACATGGCCGCAACGTGCCCTAATCCACTACAGCTATGACAGGTGAGTGGCCTGCCATCACAAGAGTACCCTCGGGAATGATGCTTCCTACACTTCTTACAAAACCAGCCTGACCTATAAGTTGACCCTCAAGAGCATCCAAACTTGCTAACTTAAGATTTCTTGTGACTGTTCTCTACCTAGGGCTCACTCGGGGTCTGCTCCTCTCTTGACCTCTTCTGCCCAGATCCACTTGCTATAGTCATAGGATCCTCCAATCTGGTCGCCTGATGTACCATCTCTGTCAATGTGGCACTCTGGTGACTGTGAACATAGACCAGTAGTTCCGGATCCATGCCCCTCTCAAACAAGAACATCTTACCTTCTTCGGTCTCGAGTAACTCGGAGGCAAACCTGCCATGCTCAAACAACTTGGCTTCATACTCAGGTATGGTCATAGTCCCTTGTCGCCACGTCAACATCTCTGTCTTCTTTTGAGCCTTGAAGTGGGCAGTGAAAAACTTCAGGTCGAATTCAGTCACAAACTCTTCCCATGTGGGATCCTCTCCATGAGCATCAAATTTGCGTTGAACCCCTCGCCACCAAAATCTCGCAGTATCCTTCAACATGTAAGTAGCATTAGACACTCGATGCTCCGGTAGACAGCCGATCCTTCGCAAGATCTCCTCTATCTCCATGATCCAATTTATAGCTTCAACTACATCAGGGGCACCCGTGAACCTGGTTGGGTTAGCACCCATAACTAATCGGTCAAACGATCTCCCTTGTATCTCCTCAGGTGGCAGAACCACTGTCGCTGCTCTAGGTACCAGAGGTGGCGCGGGCCTCACTAGCTCTACTTGCTCTGCCACTGGTACAGCTCTATCCCTCGGCGCTCCATGCATCTGGGCAAAGCGCTGGTACTCCTGAAAGCGCTCCCACTCCCCGGCTGGCAGGTTCTGAAACTCTTGAAAACCCGCGTACACATCTGGTGCCAGTCGCACTATAGCTGTTCCGTCCTCTTGGTCAACCGCTGGATCATGAACTCCCCCATGCGGTACATTCCGTATGACCAGCCCAAGTGGCCTCGGAGGTCGTCCATTCCTCTCTTGAGCACTGGATGACCCAGCCGGCGTGTCCACTCCACTCTGTGTCTGTACCATGATCACTACATGCACACAAAGAGTCCAAATCAACTAAGGTACTAACGGAATCGATGTGTCAACGAGAACTAAAGCGCACCAGATGTGCTCAATGACACACACTAACTCACACTACAGCTAAGGAAATCAAAACACGACTAAAAGTAGAAAGCATACCTTAAACGGATGTTGGGAGACGTGCCTCTTTCTAAACCAAAAATCACAGAACAAACTTAACATACCAACTAAGATCTAGTCTACCCCCGAAAGAATGTGAACTAAACCCAAAATCTCACGCGTTTTGATACCACAATTGTCACACCTCACCCCGGGTGGACCAGAGTACTACCTGTGGACCCATCCACGAACTACACAAGCCTAAACCCCAACCTCAAACAACGGAACCAATCTTAAAAGGGTGGAAAACAAATCAACTCATCGAACAAATAAACTCAAAAAAGATCTCAAAAGAAAAGCCAAACCAGTACAACTCTTATCTGAAATCAACTTACAAAATCCATAAGAGTCAACAAAAAGGAACTAATAATGAACAACAGAATCAACTGAAAATACAATCCAAAGAGGTCACATGCTTGTCTCCCCGCCGCATCCTCCTAGCAACACCTAACGTACACAACAACGTTCAATTAGGGGTGTATATAGGGTCAGAAAAAAATTAGAGGACAGTATATGATTTAATAAAACTGGACTTTCATGAGGTGTGGTTGTGGCCCAGGTCAAACGTAAGATACCAAGCCCGACCACCTTAACCCGCAACACGGAGGTGATTGGGGAGCAACTGGAGGGGGCCACGTCCCACGGTACAAGGAATACTCATGGAAGGAAACTCACAATGGAATGACGATACAGAGAGATATTATAGAAACATAAGTCCAAAGTATGACATAAAACGTACAGTCACACAAAATCACAAGTCCACTGAAGTCTTAGAATAACGTAGCCAAATCACGATACGATCATAAGAAACTCAACGATAGGCCGCAAATATCAAATATGAACGATGGATATGAAGCATCATAAAACACCATGAAATCTCAAGGGAAGCAGTGATACGGGAAACACATAATACAACAGTAAAAGGTCTCAAATATCCCAAATCCCAACCCGTACCATTATCTCAAAACTTATCGGTAGCACACGAAGTCTACCACATAAAATACCCAATGGTATCACCCGCAGTTTACCACACAAAATACTCAACGGTAGCACCCGCACTCTAACACATAAAAACAAGTGGGTATATCTCATGCTCGTGTATTATGTACCGCCAGCGTGCCATTCAAACACTACAAGGGGTCCCCACCCTAACAATGGGCGTAAGCCGAATTGACATCCGAGAATATGATACCACATGGCAGGTCCGTCCAGGTCCAACCGTGATCAATTGATGAACCTAAGGACGTTGTGTCACTAACGGGTATTAGCCGCGTGGCCGATGTCACTCCGAAAGACCGGACGTGCTATCCCCCGGACTTTCTCAAAAACCAATATCCAATTTTCAAATCTCAATCCCAGATCTCAAATCTCAATCCCAGATCTCAAATCTCAATCCCACCCTGATACCCCAAGTCCACCCCTAAAAACAAAGGTCTTAAAATTCATAGCAGGGCCACGAGGGCCAAAACCAAACAACTCATGGTGGACTCGCTCAATAAAAAATGATTTATAATTAGTTAACTTATTTAATAAGTCACTACTCAATAGCATGATTTATTGAAAATGGACAGTGTGAACAATAAAGGTCACGCATTGAGTAAATCACGCGTTAAATAAATCATGCATTTTATTTACTAAAATCATACGCATTATTAATCATGCAAAGTGTTACAACCTGTGCGTGGGCAGGTTGATCAAAACACGAACTCAAGGCAATCACGATGATCAAAGTTAACAACTCGAGTCACGTACAAATGCGGAACAAAAGTGAATCTGAGAGTGTTTATACAAATGAAAGGGAATGAGATACAAATACACGCTGATCAAAAACTTCTGTGCGTGCTAACAATGCTCTAATTTGCTCTCCCACACAAAGAGCACCAAACTCTGGTATTTATACTAGGGGAAATAAATCTCACAAAATCTGGAAAGAATAATCTTCCCGAGATTCTAGCCTAAACAAAAGGACTTGCCTAAACAAACCAGATACATTGAATCTAGACAAAATAGAATGAGGCGGCAAGGTCCATAGGCGGGGTGACGAGATCCGTGGCGTTGGCTTGGCAGGGCGATGAAGACAGCAATTACTCGTGGCGACGAGGACAGCAAATAGTCGTGGCGACGCCTTCATCTTTAGAACAAACCAAGCTTCAACAAAGATTTCCAAGATGTCCAATGGAGTCCATATAACATAAGAATCACCTCCATATAGGAGATGTCAGCAAACAAACTCTATCTTGGCAGATAAGACTAGTCGTCGCCTCGGTCACAAAATGGCTTCCATAGCCATGGCGATGACCTACTCTAACTCAGAAACCACGAATCCTCAAACCCTTAAATTTGGTCCAAAGACCATATACAACATGAGAAGCATCATGGAAGTGGCCGCACTCACCACACTTCTCTAATTCTTGAGATATGCACAACTGACGCCATTGGTATAAATATGACTCTGGCGCCCCAGGAAAACTGGTCGCCACGGTGAAGAGCTACCCTGTCGCCACAGGTATAACAGAGATCTTGGCGCCACAGGTAACCCTGTCGCCATGGAGAAACACAACCCTGTCGTTGCGGTCAAACCTGTCGCCGCGAAGAGGAGCTGTTCCGTGGCATCGCCAAGCATCACAGTTCTGGTGGTTAGGATTAGAGAGGATGTTTGCATCCCACCCTGATGATTTGACATGGGAGGTCTTGTTAGTAAAGTTTGAGAGGAAGTTCTACTCGGCCCAGATGAGGGCGTAGAAGAAGACAGAGCTCTTGAGTCTTCGAGAGAGGGAGATGTCAGTGCCCGCCTATGAGGCGAAGTTTCATGAGTTAGCACGTTTTACCCCCGAGCTAGTAGCCACGGAGGAGGATCAGATGTTCTTATTTCTTTAGGGTATGAACCCTGACCTGCAAATCAACATCCGCGGACATAGATGTGTATCATTGGCGGATATGGTGGAGAGAGCTGCGGGTGTTGAGAGGGGACTATTTTTGTCATGGGGTCTTAACCCGAATAGGTCGAGAGATACATTTTCTTCTCCTAGTTAGGGGAAGAAGGGAGGATGGAAGAAGGAGGTTCTTCCAGTCACCTGTCATAGTCCAGCTTTCACACAGGATCGTCCCAGAGTCAGGGATAACCATCCTTTAAATGTGGGGTGCGCCACTCGACCGGGGTGCGTTGTGATGGCACGCCTATAGTCTGCTTCTCTTGTGGGAAGTCAGGGCACCGAGCTTCCACGTATAGATCTGGAGGGAGTCAGAGTCAGACGGGATAGAGTGGGTCCCAGGGGCAGTTCAGACCACAAACACAGCTTCTGGGGCAGGGTCGGCTTGTATCTTCATTGACCACGATTCAGAGACCGCCCCAACAGACAGTTGGGAGGAGGGAGGCACCTGCATCTTTATCTGGACAGCAGCCGGGGAGGGTGTACACCTTGACACAGGAGGAAGCTGATGCTTCTCCCGCTGTTATGCAAGGTACACTCTCCATCTCTTCTGTGCCTGCTAGAGTTTTGTTTGATTCCGGTGCTACACATTCTTTTGCCTCGCCTAAATTTCTGCATGCTTTGACTATGCCTTTAGAGCTTCTTAATTCTTGTTTGCGTGTGACACTCCTAGTTGGTAGTTCAGTAGAGTTGTCTAGAGTTTGTCGGGATTGTGAGGTAGATGTGTGTGGTGTCCTGATGCCGATTGATTTGATTTGCTTTGACATGTAGGATTTTGATGTCATCTTGGGCATGGACTGGTTAGCACGGCATCATGCCCATTTGGATTATGCTTTGAGGAGGGTTCTGTTCACCCTAGCCGATGGATCTGTTGTTGAGGTTGTAGGTGATAGACCTAGGACTTCCGTTTGTTTGATTTGGGCGATGCAGGCTAGTGACTTGTTGAGGAGTGGTTGTGTAGGATTTCTGGCTTCGGTGGTAGACTCTGATCTGAGGATAGAGATTAGGATGGAGGACATTCCAATGGTTTGTGAGTTCACCGATGTTTTTCCTGAGGATGTGCCTGGACTGCCACCAGTCAGAGAGGTGGAGTTCACCATAGATTTGGCACCAGATACGAGGCCTATTTCTAAGGCCCCGTACAGGATGGCCCCGGCGGAGTTGAGAGAGTTGCATGCTCAGCTTCAGGAGCTTTAGAAGAGCGGTTTCATCAGACCTAGTGCCTCACCTTGGGGTGCTCCAGTTCTTTTTGTGAAGAAAAAGGATGGGACCATGAGATTGTGCATCGATTATAAGGAGATCAAAAAGGTGACCATCAAGAATCGGTATCCCTTGCCAAGGATTGATGACTTGTTTGATCAGCTTCGGAGAGCACAGATTTTCTCCAAGATAGACTTGAGGTACGGTTACCACCAGCTGAGGGTGGTGGCAGATAGAGATGTTCCGAAGACAGCATTTCGTACGAGGTATGGACACTATGAGTTTTTAGTCATGCCTTTCGGTTTGACCAATGCTCCTGCTGCCTTTATGGACATGATTTACAGGGTTTTTGAGCCTTATCCGGATCAGTTTGTAGTTATTTTCATTGATGATGTTTTGATCTACTCGAGGAGTAGAAAGGATTACGCTGGACACTTGAGATTGGCTCTGTAGACACTGAGAGATAGGTAACTTTTTGCCAAGTTCTCTAAGTGTGCTTTTTGGCTCGACAATGTTTCTTTCCTTGGTCATGTGATTGACAAGGATGGAGTTTCGGTGGACAGGAAGAAGGTTGAGGCCGTGGAGCGTTGGCCAAGACCTACGACGGTTGGGGTGATCCGTATCTTTTTAGGCTTAGCCGGTTATTACCGGCGATTCATTGAGGGCTTTTCTTCCATTGCTTTACCACTCACGCGCCTCACTAGGAAGGCGGTGAAGTTCGATTGGTCGGATGATTGTGAGCGCAGTTTTTTTGAACTCAAGAGTAGATTGACATCGGCACCGGTTCTTTCCTTGCCTTTGGGAGACGGAGGTTTTATGATTTTTAGTGATGCTTCTTTGCAGGGTTTGGGTTGTGTCCTCATGCAGCATGAGAAAATCATTGCATATGCTTCCCGACAGTTGAGAATCCACGAGAGGAACTACCTTAACCATGATTTAGAGTTAGCTGCTGTGGTGTTTGCTTTGAAACTCTGGAGACACTATTTGTATGGAGTTTCATGTGAGATTTTCACTGATCACTAGAGTCTTAAGTATATTTTCACCCAGAAGGAGCTGAACTTGAGGTAGAGGCGTTGGATAGAGCTGCTTAAGGATTATGATTTGACTATCCAGTACCATCCGGGGAGAGACAATATAGTGGCTGACGCTTTGAGTAGGAGGTCTGGATTAGTTGCTTCATTTCTGACTTCACAACCTGATTTGATTATGGATTTTGAGAGATTAGAGATCCAGCCGGTGAGAGGGGACACCGAAGCATTGATTTTCCAGTTGGTTGTTAGACCGACACTGGTTGATAGGATCAGAGATGCCCAGAGGACGGATGTTCAGTGTCAGCGGATTTTGACTGGGTTAGTTGATGGAGTTGATTCAGATTTTTCAGTTTCTGATGGCATGTTGAGATTCAGAGGTCGTGCTTGTGCGCCGGATGATTCTGTCCTGCGAGAAGAGTTGATGTCTAAGGCCCATTATTCTTGGTTCTATGTCCATCCGGGCAGTACCACGATGTTTAGAGACATGAGAGAGCATTTCTGGTGGGCGGGGATGAAGAGGAGCAAAGCGGAGTTTGTTTCTAGATGTTTGACCTGTCAGCAGGTCAAGATTGAGCATCAGAGACCTGCTGGTAGACTTTAGCCCTTGCCCATTACTGAGTGGAAATAGGAACATGTCACGATAGACTTTGTTTCGGGATTGCCGGTGACGAGGAAAGGACATGATGGTGTTTGGGTGATCGTGGACAGACTCACAAAGTCTACTCATTTATTGGCCATCAGGATGACCTTCAGATTGGACCGGTTGGCTCACCTGTACATTGCAAAGATCATTAGATTGCGTAGAGCACCGGTTTCCATTGTTTCCAATAGAGATCCTAGATTTGTGTCCATGTTTTGGGGTGCTTTGCATAAAGCTTTTGGTACCAGACTTAGTTTCAGCACAGCATATCATCCTCAGATGGATGGACAGTCTGAGAGGACGATTCAGACATTAGAGGATATTCTCAGAGCTTGTTCCCTCGAGTGGAAGGGAGGTTGGGACGATTAGTTGCCTTTGGTTGAGTTTGCGTACAACTATAGTACTCACTCGAGTACTGGAGTTATACCTTATGAGGCATTGTATGGTAGGAGGTATAGATCTTCGGTGTGTTGGTTTGAAGTGGGAGAGCGACAGCTGCTTAGGCCTGAGTTAGTAAAGGAGGCCAGCCAGCGGATTTCTATGATCCGGGATCGACTGTTGACAGCTCAGAGCAAACAGAGGAGCTATGCAGATCGACGACGAAGAGATTTAGAGTTTGAGGTTGGCGACCTGGTTCTTATGGGTGTCTCCTTGGAATGGAGTGATCCGGTTCGGGAAGAAGGGGAAATTGAGCCCCCAATTCATTGGTCCTTTTGAGATTCTGGATAGGATCGGAGCTGTATCCTATAGACTTGCCTTGCCTCCTAGTCTTGCGGTGTTTACAACGTATTTTATGTCTCGATGTTAAGGAAGTACGTGCACAATCCGATGCATGTGATTGATTTTGAGCGACTGAGGGTTCGGGAGGATTTGACATATGAGGAGTAGCCTATGAAGATCCTAAATTCTAGAGAGAAAGTTTTGAGGAACAAGTCTGTGAAGCTCGTGAAGGTGCTTTGGCGCAACCACGCGGTGGAGGAGGCCACGTGGGAGCGTGAGAAGGAGATGAGGGAGAGATACCCACTCCTTTTCTCATGAGGTATGATTTTGTTTTTCCGATCTCGAGGACGAGATCTTTTTATGGGTGGTAGAATGTTATACCCCATGTTTTATATCTATTTTTTTATATTGATTATGCTTATTTATGATAAATATTTAATTTTTGAGGTTTTTAGTTTTTCGATGAATAGTACCCCGTGAATAGTGTTCTCGGATTTTGTTTAGCCGTTATGCTACTTTTTCTTTGCATATCGTGCAGATGATTTGAGGATACCGACATGCCCGAAACGATGAGACTTGAATTTTAAGTACCATATTGACATATGTGGATTACACCGATTTTTTGGGATTTGACGGTTTGTGATGTGACGGTTTTGAAGATTTTGAATTTGGGCTCGTTATGATCGTCTCGAGATTTTATGATTTTTGGTCATGAGTTTATGAATTGATGGATTCGTTTCCTTAGCGTGATTTGTGGTCAATGGTTTTAGAGTGTTAAGTGTGTGGAGTGGGTGGAGGTTGAGTGTGTTTAGGGTTAACATTAATTAGGTTGAGTGTGTGTGTGCGTATTTGTGATGTGTATAGGTTGTCTTGGAGGGCTTGGTTCAGCCATCTCCTTTGCTTTTGGCCAAGAGAAACAAGTAGAATGGAAAGAGGGGATTGAGCTTAAGACAACCATGGAGATTTGAAGAATTTTCACTTTCCACTTGAGGTTTCATTTGATTTCCCACATTTGCAAGCTTGAGTTTCATTCTTGGCAGCTTGGGAGGCTTGGGATCTTGGCTTCTTGGTGTTTTTGAGGTATTAGTTGTGATGTTTTTCTTGTTTTTCATGGATCCAAGCTTGAGAGTAATTTTTGAGTTGATGAGATTGTGTTTGGCATGTAATTGAAGGTCTTGAATGGTTTGATTTGGTTTGTAGCATGTTTTATGACTTGTATGGGGTGTTTTGATCATGTTTGGTTGAGGTTTTGGTTGAGAATCGTGCCTTGGGTTTCTGCAGAATTTCTACAGATCCCAGGACCGGATATCCGGTGGTGCTAACCGGATAGCCGGCTCGGCTAGGCAGTTTCTGTCTCCGATTGCACCAAAAAGTGGATATCCGGTCAAGGGATAACCGGATATCCGGCCCCTGAGTCTGTGCATGTATGATTTTCGTCCGGTTTGATTCCGGATTTTGGTATTCTTTGGGATTGATTCGGGGATGACCCTAGACACGTGTTGAAGGCTCTCTTAGGCATGTTTAGCGTGGTTTTAACTTCGTGGATTGTTGACTTGGTATTTTTCCACCGTTTAGCGGATTTTGAGACTTTGATTACTTATGTGTGCTAGGATCCATTGGTGGGTCCCACGATTCATTTGAGCGTGATTAGAGGATCGTTGGTGGTTGAGTGATCGTGATTGCTCAGGCGAGTTGACTTACAGACTAATGGTACTTGAATTACAAGTTTTCTCATCGTTTTCCATGTTTTAAATTACGGTTGGTTATAGCCATAGATGCATGATTCATGGTTTAAATCTGTGAGTTTGATATTGAACTTCGACCGTAGTGTCATTACGACTTGTATGCCTGTTGTGGTTTTGGACATGGGATATGGATGCTGGATTTGAAAGTCTTGGAGTGCTTCTCTGATGAGAAACCAAGGCCACCTTCGGGTGTCACAACGTCTTCACGTCCTTTCTGTTCGCGGTAGAAAGACTAGGACGGTTACCTCTTGATGTTACATGTACGCGGTGGTGCCATGCCGGAGTGTATATCAAGTAGGCATTACTAGGGTACCCTAACTGAGTGATTGTTTTTACATGGCCAAAAGTTACATCCTATCGCCTTGGTCCTTGGATTTGGTTTGGGATATTTATGGTTATCATGGTAGCATGTTTTGAATGATACATACGCACCGCATGTTTTATTGATTTGCTATTATGCTGTATTTCATCTCACCAGCTATCGCTAACTGACGGATTTTAACCCTGCTTGTTTTGGCAGGTGACTCTTGACTTGTAGACGGATGTGGCGGGGAGCGGTGATTGCCTCTCAGGATTTACTATGTTGTCCTTTTCCGCTGCATGACATGTTTTTGATATACTCTGATGCACTTTTGGACCCGATAGACTTGTAGATGGTTTGATCCCCGTAGTGGGGTTTGTTTCGCATGATGTATATTTATTTATCGTCACTTCGTATCTTTGAGCATGATGGTTTTTTATATTGTTGTTGTTTACCTTTACCATTGGCTTCAATGAGTCGTGGTTACCCCACGGGTTATCGCCGGTAGCACCCGGTTTCGGGTGTTACAGCCACTCCTTGAAAACTCCAGCTACTTGATCCTTGGTCTTCAGCAGATACACCCATGACTTCCTTGAGTGATCATCAATGAATGACATAAAATTGCTAGCTCCTATAAGTGATCTTACTGGCATCGGCCCGCAGACGTCAGTATGCACTAGCTTAAGAATCTCAGCTTTCCTCTTAGACGACATCTGGGATTTCAACGTAACTCGCGTCTGCTTCCCTTGCAAGCAATGCTCACACCGTCTGAGTCTCACCGTCTGTAATCCGGGTAGCAACCCACGTTTGGCTAAGATAGCCATGCCCTTCTCACTCATATGGTCCAGACGACGATGCCACAAATCTGTGGCTTCTTCATCCTCTACAGTATGAACAAAACCAGTTAAATACTTAGATTGAAAAATGTAGAAAGATGATACCTTCTCTCCTTTAGCTGCCACGAATGCTCCCTTAGTCAGCTTCCATTTGCCATCTTTGAACACACTGGTGTAGCCCTCATCATCCAGACGTCCAACTGATAGTAAGTTCATCCTCATCTCAGGGATATGCTTCACATTCCTCAATAGAAGCTTTCCTCCTTGCTCCGTCTCTAAACAGACGTCCCCAAGACCAATAGCAGACGCAACACCCGAGTTGCCCATCCTTACAACACCGCAGTCACCAGGTGTGTAAGTGAAGAACATCTCACGTATGGGTGTGGCATGAATAGTAGCACCACTATCCACGGCCCACTTGGCCTCTAGACCAGCTAGGCACCTCAAATCACCTTCTTAAATCATTGGGTGAAATACCTCCCCTTTGATGGCATCAGACGTATCAGCAGCAGCAGTGTTTGCCTGATCTTCACGTCTGGCTTCTCTATCCTCCACCATCTGGTTCCTCTTTTGAGCCAACCACTTGTTACAATTCCTCTTGTAGTGGCCCTTCTTATGACAAAAGAAACACACCACCATCTTTGAAGAAGAAGCCCCATCTTTGCTCTTGCTTCTGGACCCGTCTCTACCTGGACGACCCTTGGATGCACTACACCCCCCGGACTCTATCACCATCAGATCAGTCTGACCAGATGTGCTCCCCTGAACCCTACATCTGAGTTCTTCATTCAACACCCCTGTCTTGGCCATGGTCACAGTAACCACGCCGTTTGAAGCTGAATTTGAGATAGACA
>JAOWBR010213287.1:0-17844 GCA_028571145.1 Dionaea muscipula
TAGCCGCATGGCCGAAGTCGTATAGGATGTAATCTCATCCTATAGAGTGTAATCTCACTCTACTCCGGACTTTCTCTTAAATCCCAAAAGGATATAATCTCATCCTCTACTCATAGGGTGTATTCTCACCCTCTTCTCAATCCTCAATTAAATCATGATACCTCACCAAGTCTACACTCATCTCACAATCAAGCAAACAGAGTCCATGCGGGTAAAATAATAAATATAACAACCACAGCATGCACAAATCATAAATCAACGAGTGTGGACATACATGAAAATAAGCAGAGCATGAACTATCTGAATAAGCATGAATGAGGTATCGAGGAAGATAAGGCTCAAAGAAAGAGGAAGTGAGAAGGATAGGAATGTGTACACCCCTCACCTGGAACGCTAAGCTAATCCAATCACAGAAATCACCCAATCATGGTATCCCGTAGACGATCACGTCGTCACCTATACAACATAAACCAAAAATCACTAAAACCATCTAACCACATCAATCATGCAAAACAAACCCCTATAATCCCTAAGTGATGCTCCTAGGATGCCTAGGGATCGACGTGGAATGCAAAGGAAATCAAAAATCCAAAGCTGCCAACAAAATGAACGGTGGACGTCCTCGAGGACGTCCGTCGTTCAAATTCTTAGCCGGTGGACGACCTCGAGGTCGTCCCCCGCTTTGATTTCTGGGACCAAAATAAAAACACAAAAAGGATAGAAACCCTGGTGGATGACCTCGGTGTCGTCTGCCGTTCAAATTCCAAAATCCCAAAAGGCAACGGTGGACGTCCTCGAGGACGTCCACCACACGATTTTCTGCAGAAATTCTGCAGAATCGTGCAACTCGTGGATGGCCAAACCTCAATCAAAGCATCACTTGATCCAATGCAAATCAACCTAGAAAATGAACATTAAAAGACACTAAAACATGCCACAAAACTAGCCCAATGAAATCCTCACGAAAGAAAGGCAAATCGAGAAAACTAAATCAAACCGAGGGTAAAATCCTTACCACGAATCCAAAATCGACAAATGTGTCCCATGATCGATCCAAGCACGTGTCAAATCAATCCCCTATGCCAATGGTCATCAACCAGACGCACAAACCAATCCTCATCAGAAAACGTCCCGAGTGAAAATCACCATCAATGGAAAAAGAGGGAAAACAAAGAGACGAAACTCACCCGCGAGATGAGGATGAAATCAACGTGCCACCACTAGTTGATCCGAGATGATGAACACCTCCTCCACTTGCTGCAATGGCCGAACCAAGCGGGGGAGAAGAAGAAGAAGAAGAAAATCGTGAGATGGGAGAGAGAGAGAGAGAAGAAAAACGCATGGAAAAGAGGAGAAGAAGAAAAGAGGGGTTACAAAATTAATCCCTAATCAATTCCTTAATCAAAGAAGGGCGAATCAGTAATTTCCAATCACTCAACTTGAATTAAAAGGAAAGAAAGTGATAAAAAATGTTAGTTGTCGGGTTTGAACCCGCGACCTCAAGGATGCACCGCACTCTCAACCGCTTCCACAACCGGATGGGTTGGTGTGGAAGTCTTGAGAAACTAATAACACAAACCCATTTTAAATCCAACGAGTTAAATGAAATAACCCAAATGAGCTTAAAACCAGAACGGGTTATCACATCCTTCCCCCCTTACAGGACTTTCGTCCTCGAAAGGCAAAAGGAACAAAACCAAAACCCGACCCGAAAGGTAGGTTCGTCACAAAGTCCCACTAACGACTCCCACAATAACAGTAACAAGATGAATGTTTCAAGGTGAACACCTCTCTAGACTAAGCAAATATTCAATGTAAACCAACTATGGAATGCAAAAACTTAACCTTGAAACCAAACTTGTCTTCCAGATGATTGAATGTGTGAAAATCAGTAGGAAAAAGTTTTGAGAATATAATTTGCAAAACCAGAACTTGCTCAAAGAAAACACACTCTTCTTCTTGAAAAATCGATTACTTGAATGCTTATGGAATGTGTGCTTCAGCAAGCTTTCAATGCAATCATCTTATAGAAGATGTTTCCATGTAAAATAGAATATAAAATCGTTCATAAAATATCCAAGAAAGATTGCATATCCAAGAAAGATTGCATCAAATATTTTGGAAATATATGAATTATATTTCATTAAAACCAAAACTTTCTAAAAACAAATTATCTTTTTTCAAATCTTCAGTAAATCTCTTTATCCAATGATATTCAATCACAAAAAAATCATTCAAGATATATTACAAACCGTATCAAATCAGAGTTGATAAGTTTTAAAACACAAAGGACAGAATTGGAAAACTCAATCTTGAAACTGCTCAGTGTACTAAGGAGTCGACTCCTCGGGCAGAATTCAGCACGTTTTCAAAACAGTTTTTTCAAAACAATTTATGTGTGTGTGTAGATCCTCTTTTGAACTAATTTAAGAATCAAGATAAGGTGAATTATAAATCTTACAATGAATCCTAGACATTTGAACTCAACAATCACACAACTTCATCAATTCTTCATGAGTTTCTTGTAAAGCATCTTGGAGGGCTTGACTTTTCTTCTTTGTGAATCACTTCAATGACTTGTGATTTCAGCAGGTTCTTGGTGACATACTCAATCCTTGAATCAGCCTCTTCAATCGTTGTTTGAACATCTTACACAACAACAACTTGAATCATGAGGGATAATTCACTTTCAACTTTGATTCCGGTATCACTTAATCACAACTAACCAACCAAGCATCAAATATTATCAAGTGATTATTATTATCAAAACATCAAGGGTCAACAGACGTGAACCAGAGGAATTAAATGGCACCATAAACGGATGCGGAAGTCTGATTGATAAGTCGGTCATCAAATCGGAATCCACCGAAGAGATCGATTAGCTCCAAGGAACTAAAAGAAGAGAAATTCTCTCAATTGATTAATGTCAAAAGTGTTGATCATTAAAAGAGGGAAGGCTTAAATAGCCGTCCAAATCAAGAAAATAATAAAAGGAAATAATTCACATGAGAATAAAATCGCGTCTGATATAAAAGGGTCGAACACAGACGTGTCTGTGGGAGACACGGTCGTGTTTGACGTAAAACACGCCCGACTGCTCAAGCACGGACTCAAAATTCTCAACCGTGTCCAGCGCTGTCCACAAGGTGAAATGCATCCGAATAAAAGCACAACCCTTGGTCAGGTCGTGTTTCGGCTAGCAGAAGCCTCCGTACGCATGCTTTCCTCCTTTTGACTCTGTGCTTATCTGTCGCCTTCCGTAGTGACTCTACTAACATGAAACATGTGTCCGAGATTGTCAATAACCGTACAAGGGTGAGCTAGCGTATGACGAACCAACCCGAGGTATGAGTCTTGTATGGCCTTGGCTTGAGCCCGAGTCACGGGACCGGTGGGAACCGACAATGGACCGTTGTCATCCGAAAGCGAGCCGACCGAAATCATTTCAGTGAGGTAGGAGATGAAGATGATAAAGGCAACGAGTCTGAGGGTGATGAGGGTATTGGATGTGAGGAAGGAGTAGTTGGAATGTTAGATGAAAGAATGATAGGCTCGTGCGTGGGGATAGGAACTAGTAATGGTGGAAAAGGCGAATCGGAGTGAGAGGTTGCAAAAGGTAATATATGTTCATGAAATATCACCTCGAGATTCTCGACTCATAAAAAATATATTGGCTTGAATATCGTGAACATGATACCCTTTTGACCAAGTGGATACCCGACAAATATTCATTTGCAAGCATGAGGGTCAAACTTGGACAAGGGAGAAAGAGTGGTGGCATAACAGAGGCACCCAAAAACACGTAAGTGAGTATAGTCGGGCGGCTTGTTGTATATAGGTGTTCGAAGGGAGACTTGTAATGTAACACAGGTGTGGAAAGACGATTAATAATATAGGTAGCAACATGTAAGCTTTCACCCTAGAATTGTAAAAGCAGATTGGCTTGAAAACGTAAAGCTCGACTTGTATTTAGAAGGTGACAATGCTTTCGTTCCACAATACCATTTTGTTGTGGTGTATAAGGACATGTAGTTTGGATAAGGATACCATGCTCAGAGAAAAATGGTTGCATTGATTTAAACTCAAGATCATTGTCACTTCGAACGTATTTAATTTGACAATTGAATTAGGTTTTAACAAAAACAAAAACAGATTTAATAAGGCCTTGAGTTTCATATTTGAACTTCATGAAGAAAATCTAGATAAAGTGTGTATAATCGTCAACAATAGTAAAAAAATAGTGAGCACCAGTCTGAGTGGGTAGACAATACGATCCCCAAATATTACAATGAATAAGATCAAATGCATGTACACTTCTAATTGAATTTGAAGGGTATGACAACCATGTTTACTTTTCCAAAGGACAAACATCACATACGTTTTGAGCAGTAAAATGATAGGATGGAATGTGTTTTGACGAAAACTGAGATGGTGCTGTGGAAGGATGCCCAAGTCTTTGATGCCAGGTAATGATGGAGGGAGAAAAGACTTGATGAGACAGTATTGATGGTAGAGATGTAGAAGATGTTTTCGCTAACTTTGAATGTGGGATAAGATAGTACAATCCCTTATGTTGTTTCCCCAGACCAATAATCCTCCTCGTAGCTAGATCTTATCAAACACAATAGGTGGGAAAAAATTGGATAGAACAGTTTAGATCAAAGGTTAATTGACTCACGGATTTATGTGAAAAGAAGGAACACAAAACACATCATTGATGTGTAGATTATTTAAGGGTTGAGCAGATCCAACTCCTATGTTTTTAGCTTGAGAACCATTTGGCATAAAGACTTGTGAAGCAGGAGGTATATGAGTATTGCCTTGTATAGGAGATGATATATGATTCGTAGCACCACTATCAATTATCCATTGAGAAGATTGCAGTTTTTGTAAGATGGATGAAGAGTAAAATGGTGTAGAAATACCTGTATGATGGGTACTAGGCAAATGTTTACTAGTCTAAAAAAAAGCACTGATTTGGGCTAATTCTTCTAGAGTAAATCGAAGTGACTGATCTACACGTGAAGTGGACAAATTGTACCCAATTCAACTTAACTCCAACTTGATGAGCAGCGACTGGTTTAGCATGATTTGGAGGCTGGACATTCTTACCATGGAACTTGTGACCAATAGGGAATCTAATGAGAAAATAGCACTCATCTAATGTGTATGTGGCACCATTGCAGTAAGTGCAAAGAGAAGATTTCATAGGCCCTGAAGTCTTTGTGTGATTTGGTGTCTAAGAGCGAGCATTGGTATGAAGAAGAGGCTATGTGCTTTGTGGTTTAATTGAGGCTTTGACATTCATAGCATGAGTATTGTCCAAGTTCTAATGTTCTACCAGGCTACGTTGCTTCTCTTCCTCACAAAGGAGAGCATATGTCTTCTTTATAGTTGGCAAAGGTTGCATTAACAAAATATGTCCTCGTACAACAAAGTAAGATTTATTGAGACTGAGGAGAAACTGACCAAGCTTCTCCTTTTCATCTCTACCATCTAGTTGTTTCATCCCTCCGCAAGTGCAGGTAATAGGAGCACTACAAGTTTTCAACTCGTCCCACAATGTTTTTAATTTTATATAATAGGGAAAGATGGAGTCTTGATTCTACTTCAATTTAACAATAGCGTGTTGAACTTGTTACTGGTGAGAGAAATCTCCTTGTGAGAACCATTTTTCAAGATCAGTCCAGATTTCGGAGGGAGTTTCAACATAAAGAACACCACTTGCATAAACCAAATCGTGACAGCTGAGGTGCAAAAAAGGAAGGACTTGAAAAGGAAGATTGAATTTGAAACCAATAAGAGAAAGAAATTAGAGGAGAAGGGAAAAGAAATTAAAGAACAAATGGCAGAAGAAAAAAATAGGAAAATTGTATTAGAAGATGATGTGCATATTTTAAAGGGATTATTGTTTGAACTTCAGCCTTCATTGAAGAAAAAGGTAAGATTTGATACAAATTATTGAAGGAAGGCCTTATTGTTTGTTTGTTAGTCAGATGTTGGTTCCTATGTTATTCATTTGGGGTGTGTTTGATTTTACTCTAGAAAAATATAGGATAATTAATGATGGAGGATAAAGGAAGGGATTATAAATGATGGGATAGTGGGTTGGATATAATATCCAACTTGCAAATCTACAGATTTGCAGATAGAAAATATGAAAAACAACCTCTTTCACGTGAAAACTGAGGAGAAGAAATCAACTTCCTTCATCTGAAAATCTACGGATTCAAGCAAAACCTAGATGATGAAAAGAAATCAAAGCGACAAAAACTGAGGAGAAAAAATCAATGAGAACCGAGGAGAAGAAATCGAAGAGACAACGAAATCAAAGAGAACCCAAGAGAAGAAATCTAAGAGAATAGAAATCTAAGAGAAGAAATCAACAAACGAGGGAATCATCCTTTTCCAGGAGCCGAACGAACGAGGGCGTCTTCAATTTCATCAAACAAACAAGGGCATCTTCGATTTCCTCAAGAGCCGAACGAACGAGGGCAAAAGTTGACTTTTCTTCCTTTTCCAGAACGTTGGTATATGCTATACCATATCAGGGGCGGTATTTCTATTCTTACGTTTTTGTAGGAAAAGAAGATGTTGGATTATTAGTCCCACCTTGGCATATGAAAAACAAACAACAAAGAAGACACATCCTGGATAAATAATCCTATCCGAGATGTCTTATCCTCAAATCAAACAGGGCCTTAGGGGATTGGTGATAATGGAAGTGCATGTGATGATGATGGTTGGTGGTTGTTTAGTTTGGTGGTGGGTTGTTATGTGTTATTGGTTTTGTATTGTTGGTTGGTTTGTTGTTGTGTTGCTGGTTGGTTTGTTTTTGTGTAACAGGTTGTTCTTTCTGAGTAAGCTGCTCAGTAGCAAAATCAACGGTTGCAGCAACAAGAACAACAGTTGTTATTATGCTGCAACAAGAACAACTCTAGAATATGGTTGATTTGTTCATTTGATTGATTTGTTTTCATGTTTGTCTTATATTTGCAGGTCGGATTATTCAATAGTCATTGAAGAAAATCAGTACGTACAAAGTGAAGCATCGAAGTGGAAGAGGGTGTGATCTTGTTCTAGTCTTTTTTTAAAAACATGATGATCATCTTGTATATGTATTACTTGTGTTTTTGGTATAAATTGGATGAGTTGTTATACAAACTCTAGAATGTTGTGAACAATTGTAGTAGCATTGTTTTTGTCAATATAATGATATTCTAGTGACGAAAATTTTCAAGTATTAGCAATATAAAAACCTACATATTTATTTGCTAATTTAGTGATGCATGTCATTAAATATTTTTAGTGACTAAATTCCCACCTCCATCACTAATGTTGCAATGCATACATTTTTGTCACCAAAAACATTGACTGAATTCTCATATCTGTCATTAAAGTTTGTGTCGGAATCACATATCCATCACTATAACCTTTAGCGGCAGAAGCAACGTCGGATGTAGTGACGAGATTTTTTCCTCACTATAGAATAAATTTGTCACTATTGCCACAAATAGTGACATATTTTTACTAACACTAAGAGCAACTCCAAGGGAAAGATCAAAATCAGGTTGTATTTTTTATACTTTACAACCATAAATAGTATGAAGTATAAGTTGTAAAAAGTTTGGATTCCAACCATAAGTTGTAAATCCTAACTATCATTGATTTTCCTCTTTTCTTTTTCAACCTCAAAGATTTGAATGTAAATTTACATCCTCAACTTCAAAGGTTGTATTTTACAACTTTTCTTACAACCTTTCTAGTGTCATTTTTTATCATTAATTATATATTGGTAGTTATGAGATTTACAATCTTATTTACAACATCCCTTGGAGTTGTTCTAAAACTCTTTTTCTTATGGGAGATAAATGCATTTTAAACCCTAAATTATGGGCTAATTTTCATAACAATGCTAAACTATTGAATTTAACAAATTACACCAGGACATTTTAGATTAGTAACAAATTAGTTTTTCCAGAGCTGACGGCCTCCACCAAAATGAGGTCGTTTTGTGTTTTTTTTTTTTTCTTAATAAAAATTTAAAAATCTATAAAATCTATAAAAAATTCTAAAAAATCCATTTAAAATATAAAAAACATAAAAAAAAAATTCTAACAATTAAAAAAAAAAAAAGTGAAGCACGATGATCGCAGACTCTAACCCCGACCCCGACCGCAGACATCAACTCCGACCCTGGGTCAGGGGTGGAGTTTTGGATCTACGATCAAGGTCGGAGTCTGCGGTCGGGGTCGAAGTCTGCGATCGGGGTCGGAGTCTGCGGTAGGGGTCGAAGTCTGCGATCGGGGTCGGAGTTTTTCGTCGTGGTTGGAGTCTGCGGTCAAGGCTGGGGTCAGAGTATGTCGTCGGGATCGATGTCAAGGTCGGCGTCGGAGTCGAGATTTGCAATCAGGTTTGGAGTCTGCAGTCGGAGTCGGAGGTCATAGTCGAGGTCGGAGTCTGCGGTCGGGGTCTACCGTTGAGGTCTGGGTCAGGGTCGGAGTCGGGATGTGTAATCGGGGTTGGAGTCTACGGTCGGGGTCGGGGTCCACGTCGAGATCTGCAATCGCGGATTGGAGTCTGCGGTCGGGGTCGGGGTCGGGGTCGAAGTCTGCCATCGGATTCTGGGTAGAGGTCGGAGTCGAGATATGCGGTCGGGGTCGGGGTCGGAGTCTGCCATCGGGGTCTGGGTCGGAGTCAGAGTCGAGATCTGCAATCGGGGTTGGAGTGTGCGGTCAGGGTCGGAGTCTGCGGTCAGAGTTGGGATCTGTAATCGGGGTTAGAGTTTGCAGTCCGGGTCAGAGTCTGCAGTCGGAGTTCGAATCTGTAATCGGGGTTAGAGTTTGCGGTCAGGTCGGAGTCAGAATCTGTAATCGGGTTTAGAGCCTGAGGTTGGGGTCCGAGTCTGAGGTCGGGTCAGGGTCGGAGTTTGCGGTCGGGGTTGGAGTTTGCGGTCGGAGTCGGAGTCTGCGGTCGTGGTCAAAGTCTGCGGTTGGGGTCAGAGTTTGCAGTCGAGGTCGGGATCTGCAATCGGGACTGGAGTCTGAATTTTTTCTTTTTTCTTTATAAATTTTACATATTTTTTAAAAATGTATTTTATTTTATTTTTAGAATTTTGTTAGAATTTTATGATTTTTTAGCATTATTTAGCTTATTACTTATTTATTTAGAAAATAATAATAAAAGCTACGTCATTCTGATCAGGTATTTACTCCTCCGTTAAAAATTTGACGGAAAAACTTATACGTCACTAATGTAAAAAATCCGGGGTGCAATTTGTTAAATTCCATAGTTTAGTATTATTATGAAAACTAGCCAATAATTTAGAGTTTATAATGGATTTAACTCTTTTTATGGTGATACTAAGCATGGGGATTTGAATCTCGAACCAAATTGGACTTACCCGATAGATAAAAGGGGGAACAAAATATCTTTAAATGTTTTTCACACGAGGACCCATCCATAGCCAAGCAGCAGTGAGTTCCCTCTTCTTAGTATGTTAGAAGCTATTTTCATCTATGTTTCTTTGTACAGCACATTCGGTACAACAGCAAAGAATGGAACATTCCTCTGCCCAAGCAGCAAGACGTCCTCAGGACTAGCTCTCTTGGGATCAAAGGGCGCAGAATCAGGACGAGATAAACCTTGTTTCATCTGACCAAGTTGCCGAGCATGTAGGACTTGCTCCGACACAACAGGTAGCCGTGTTGACTGATATTCTGAAAGGGCAGAATTCAAGTTTTCCAGCCCCCACTTCTCAAGGCATTTGCCCAAGACAGCAGCGTCTTGTATAGTCATGTTACTGCTTCTCAAGCAGTGAGGAGTGGTGGGGTGAGCCGCATCTCCGATTAACACAACATTGTCCCAGAACAACTGCTTCAGAGGATCCGAATCGTATATCACGTTCACGAAAGGTCGGTCTGTCGCTTTCATGAGTCTTGACAGCTCAGGAACCCAGACTCTCTCCGATTCCTTGTGCATCTCCGCAATCATTTCTTCATTCACTTTCATGGTCACAGAGTTTCCCTGAAAGCAGACTTCATAGTTGTCAGTAGCCTGAAAATTTGGACCGATGCATGTGACAGCAGTTTATGTTATTAGTTAAACAATCAGATCAATTCAGCCTACAAGACTGGCAGACAACTAAGAGAAACAATCACCTTGAGTTGTGGCTCAGGTTGATTGATATACCAGATCCAATTCATTCTTCTGTTAAGAAGCTCATAAAGAACAACATGAGTCTGCAAACCAAGATCAAAGTATAAGCATTTCCCAAGATCAGGATATGCCCTTCGTATGCCAATAATAGTGTCTGAGTTTTCCTTCCCGGAGAAATCAACAACGCCTCTCCAACCACAGTAACCTGAATACCTACACTACAGAAATTTGTTTCAATAATGCAGGGTTATGATTCTAAGATACAGAAATTGATGAACACCTTCACCAGTAACAGGAGGTAGTACAATAGTATAGCCACAGCCTATTGTTGTCAACACTATTGTAGAATAGTGTGATAGGAAATCTTACATTTCTTCATTGTTAAAAGAGCTTGTATACTACAAGTGATAAATATCTAAACTACCATTAATGAGCCAAACACTACTCACAATGCTCCCCCTCAAACTGGAGCATAAATATTAATCATGTCCAGCTCGTTACAAATAAATTGGACTCGACTCCCTGCTAAAGATTTGGTAAAAATATCGGCAAGTTGATCTGTGGTCCTCACATGTTTCAACGCAATATCACATCCTTGGAGCTTTTCTCGTACGAAATAGCAATCAAACTCAATGTGCTTTGTCCTCTCATACTGGGTTTGATGTAATATGGATGACGGATAAACTATCACACCATAAATGAGTAGGTCGAGGAGCTGGATACTGTAACTCATCAAGTAAATGACGAAGAAAGGTGAAATCACTGGTCAAATGTGCAAAGGTACGATACTCTGATTCTACGTTAGAGCGGGCAACAACCGGCTGCTTCTTACTTTTTCATGAGACTAGGTTTCCACCCACAAACACACAATAGCCAGTCGTGGACTTCCTGTCATAAGGGTGAACCTGTCCAATCAGCATCAGAAAATTCATCTATCGAACGATGTCCATGATCACAATATAGCAGGCCTCGACTGCGATATCCCTTGATATGTCTAAAAATGTGCAATGCAGCTTTCCAATGAGAAGTTCGAGGATCAGACATAAAATAACTCACAACACTCACAGAAAAAGCGATATCTGGAAAGGTGATGACAAGATAATTTAGCTTACCGACCAACCGCTCATACCTGTCTGGATCATCACATGCCGCACCTTCTTCAGGTGCAAGCTTCGTTCTAGGAAGTATAAGAATATCACTCGGCTTCACACCCATCATATCGATGTCTCGAAACAAATCAAGAGCATACTTGTGTTGAGATAAGAAAATCTCACGCTTGCAACTAGCGACCTCGATGCCAAGAAAATACTTCAACTCTCCAAGATCATTAGTCTGAAACTGTGTCTGCAAAAAGGCCTTCAAGGTCGCAATCCCTACATTATCGTCACCAGTGATCACAATGTCATCCACATAGACAATCAGAAGAATACACCCAGCACCGGAATGTCTATAGAAAACAGAATGATTCTTTGCTGACCTCCTCAAACCAAACTCCAACACAGCAGAATTAAACCTCCCAAACTAGGTTCTGGAAGACTGTTTCAAGCCATACAAAGATTTCTTCAAGCGAAAGACCTGCCCAAACTCCCCCTGAACAACAAACCCGGGAGGTTACTCCACATATACCTCCTCCTATAGATCACCATAAAGAAAAGCATTCTTCACATCCAACAGGTGCAAGGGCTAACCAGAAGAAGCGGCAAGAGAAATGAACAGACGAATAGAAGTCATCTTGGCAACAGGAGAGAAAATGTCGGTGTAATCAATACCATATATCTGAGCATTTCCTTTAGCCACCAGACGGGCCTTGAGACGAGCAATAGAGCCATCTGGATTCACCTTCACAGCAAACACCCACTTACAACCAATAGTCTTCTTCCCGGGAGGTAAGGGAACAAGACCCCAAGTCTGATTACCCTCAAGTGCCTGCATCTCCTCACACATTACCGGCTGCCACTCCGGGGAAGAGAAGGCTTCAGAGAGAGAGCGAGGAACAGAAATGGATTCCAAAGCAAAGATAAATGTCTGCGACTGCAGAGAAGAGGATACCCCAACATAAGAAAGATGAGCGGACATATGATACGTAACGCAACGACGTTGACCCTTCCGAATGGCAATCGAAAGGTCCAAATCAGAAGGTGGAGAGAACGGAGGAACTGTCGATGATGAAGCCATAAGGGATAGTGAAGGATCAGAGGAACAACCGAGGAAGGATCCAAATCAGGAATAGCAATCGGAGGAGCAACAACAGGAGAAGGAGCACACTCATCTCCATGGTCCAACTGATCAATGATGACCAGACGAGGACGACGGGTACACACCCGAATAGGAAAGGCAGGTGGTGAGTCAAGTGAAGAAGTCGAAATTGGTGAAGCCGGAGCAGGTGGAGAGGCCGGACAGGGGATGGCGACAATGGAATCCGAACTAACTCGTAGATAAGAAGATCATCCACAGAAACGGATGACTCGAATGGTGGCTCAACTGTGGGGCAAGAAGAGCTGAACGGGGTAGCCTCATCGAATGCAACGTGTGATAACCCGTCCCAGTTATCATTGTTCTTGCCGGTTTATTTTATTAATTATTTTTATTAGGTTTTATTGAGCTCGATAATTATTGTTTTATTTTATTTTTGGGCTCGAGATTTATTATTGAGAATTATTATTTGTAAAATATTGGTTGATTAATATTCTTAAGTTTGGTATTATTATTAGTTTAACACCATTTTAATTATTTGTTTTATTTCCTTATTATTATTAAATACTTATTATTATTATTATTATTATTATTATTATTATTATTATTTTATCGTCCACTAGTATGGATCGTTATAATTGGACGATGAGAACGTTTCAGAGTATGTTTTATATTTGGTGTCGCGTATGATTTGTTACGATGTTACGAGTTTTATAAAATTCTTATTTTAAAGATATGTGACTTGGCTCGCACCGTTTTTATTTTATCTATATTGGTTTGTCTTCAAGACTTCCACCTAGCCCATTTGGGTGGAAGCGGTTGGTTGATTTCATTTGATTGGTCGCGGGTTCGAGTCTTGGTGACGACGTTTTAATGTTTTCGGAATCGTTTCTTTTTAAATTATTTTATAGGATGAGGAAATGACTGATTTGCCCTTGTTATATTTATTTTGGGAATCAAATCATCAGTTGCATAATCCCACACGTTACTCCTTAATCTCCTCAATGATTTTATTTCCTCTTTCCCTCATCACTTTTTCTTTCACTTTTCTTTCTCCCCGTAACCGACCCTCCCCTCATTCATCATCATCATCTTCATCTCCATCCCCTCTCTATCATCTCTCATCTCTCCCTTCCTCTTTGAGCAGCGGCAGCAGGCAGCAGAGGGGCAGGGGCGGCGACGTCCGACGATCACCTGCAAGGGGGGACGTGCGCGGGTTTTGGTCTCGCGAGAAGAGACGGAGTTGCCGTCGACGGCGTTTGATCGATCTTTTCCCGTCATTATCATTCTTAGGTAAAGGTATCGTCTTTATCCTTTGCATAGCCTTGTCATTCATGGGTGTTGTCTTATTTGATGTTGTCTTGGTGCTTCGTTTGTTACGGCTTTGGTTGTGGATGGGTCGGGAGTTGTTTTGTGGTTGTTGACGGCATCGGCGTCGGTTCTGTTATACCTAAAAATAAACCCGACATGTGGACGCTTAATATTGAGCCACGTGGACATATGTGCGGCGTGTATATTAATATATACTTAATATTAATATAACTAATATTAATATATTTATATATATGCAAAGCCCATGCAGGTTGCTCTCCATGCTTTCATGCAAGGCATGCGGCCAAGGCTCCCACTCAGCTGGAGCAGCGAGCAACGAGCAGGCCTCCAGGCTTCTAGCACCGAGCAGCTTTAGCTGGAGCAGCGAGCGGCTTGTGGAGCGGTGGCGAGCAGTGGATAGCTGGCGAGCAGCCATCCCTCACGTGAGCAACGGCTCCGGGCGAGCAATGGCTCCTGGCGAGCAGCGCCACCGGGCGAGCAGTGGCTTCGGGAGTGCAGCGGGTGCAGCGAGTAGTGGCCTCCTCTGTGTGCGAGCAGCAGCCGTCCGCAAGTAGTGGAGCTTCTGCGAGCTGCTTCCTCCGACGAGTAATCGAGCATCCATGCAACCTCTCCTTCACGCCAATAGTGAGCAACGACGAGCAGTAGTGATGGCGATACCATGTGAGTACCTTCCTCCTTCACGCAAGCAGCATGGAGGGGAGCAGTGAGCTCCATCGGCGAGCACGTGCATGGCGAGCACCCTCCTACGCGGACGGTTGTACCTTGGCGAGCACGGCAGGCAGTGGGGGTTCTCCTCCCGGTGCGGGCAGCCACCCCCCGTGCGGCCAACCACTCTTTGACGAGCAACGGAGCTCGCTTCATTGCTCGATGGCAAGTCTCGACTTCTCGGATGTCCTGTGGGCTTGGGCTAACTGGCTAGTGGGCCCGGGCCTAAGCGATAATTCCTGGGTATGTCCCCATGTTCTAGAATATTCCTTCACAAATCCCGAGGGTAATACGGTAATCTCACAATTACCCCCGTCCACCTCTATAAATAGAGCTCTCTGCTCTCTCATTCAGGTACGCCTGTATTCTCTGAAAAACTCTCCTGTTAAGCTCCTCAGTTTCCAGCATTTGGATCAAAAATTGACTTAAGCGTCGGAGGGGTATTCCCGGGGTGAAAACCTCGGGTCTCTCTAACGTGGAAGTTGCTACGTGTGTAGGCGATCCAGAGGCAGCGGACTCGTCAGGTAGCAGACTCGTCAGGCAGCGGACTCGTCAGGCAGCGAACTCGTCGGGCAGCGGACTCGTCAGGCAGCGGAGTCCTGATGCAGCGGATTCCTACGAATACCCAGACGCCAGAGGATTTCTCGGAACAGAAGACGAGCTTAAGACACAGAAGCCGGACTCGAGGCACAGGTGGCACTCGGAATACGTCCACGTCACCCTGACCGAAAAGTGGTGATAACAGGTTCTCTTGCCGTCGCGTGTCTTACATGCTTGGGTCGGCTTTAGTGTGATGCATGTGGATGGTTTAGTACCTTAGGATGGCTGGGGTGTTGTGTAGGTTTCATGGATTTTCATGGTGTGGTGTTTCGTTGAAGTTGAAGTTGTTCTGCATCATCGACGAACTCACGGACAACGAAGCTGAATGAAGCACGGGCGTGTCCTCAGGGACACGGCCGTGTCGCGGCTTTTTGTCCGAGAGTTGGGTTTTTGTGCTGAACACGGGCTGGCCATGCCCACGGACACGCCCGTGTTCAGCCCAGGACTTGCTGTGGATGGTTTTTAAGCGTCGTTGGGTTTCCGTTAAGTCTCCGATGCATGCCCTGCATTGTAGGTGCATCGTTTTAGCGAGTTCCTGTCTTGTTTAGCTTGGGTTGTCGCATGAGACATGTTTAGCGGGTCTTTCCATTAGTTTTTTCGTCAGTTTAGCGCTTAGTTGCGGTTTAGCTTGTAACGAATGTTTAGTGAGGTTTCTTCAGTTTGTTTGTTCATGATCGGGATTTGACCGCAGCGGAGGTTGGGTATGCGATTAGATTTCTCCCGGTAGTTCATCTGTTAATCAGGTGAGGGGTGTACACAAGCCTTGCTCATTCTATTCTCACCTTTCCGTATTTTTATTGTTCTGCTTTCGATACCCCATTCAGCATGATTTATCGACGTGTGATTTTAGCATATGGATTGTTAAATGTTTGAGTTGTACATAATCACACTAATTATGTGGCCTTCTAAAATATGTTAATTAATTTATAAATCATGCTTATTTGAGGGGTTCCACCTAGAGATATTTGTTGTTTTGGCCCTCGCGGCCCTATTAGTGTTTTATGAGATGTTTTGTGATCTGGTGGACTCGGGGTATTTATGGTGGGTTTGAGATTTGAGTGTTTGAGACTTGGGTTGAGATGTTGAGAATAATTAAGAAATTCCAGGGGATAGTTCTTCGGCCCTTCTAGAGTGACCCTGGCCACGCGGGCTCATACCCCGGTGTGACATAACGTCCTTAGGTTCATCGAATTGATCACGGTTGGACTTGAACGGCGAATATGTTGGTTAGTGTGATGTCGGACGCCATTCCCGGTTGCACGCCACGTTATGGCGGGGATCCCCATGTTTGTGTTGGTGGTGGCAGTGATGTACCCTTTTGGGTTGAGACTTGAGTTGGGGTGTCTTGGACACCTTTGAGTATTTTTATATGGTAGACCTCGAGTGCTACCGTTAAGTTTTGGGGATAGTGATACGGGTTGGGGGTTTTGGTATATTTGAGACTTTTGGATGTTTTTGATGTGTTTTTCCCATATCACGACTTTCCCTTGAGATTTTATGTTGCTTTACGAGGTTTATACACTATGACTGTGTTATATATATTTGGTGGTTTACTGTTGGATTTTGTCATGATTATTTATGCGTTCTTATGGAATTATAGAGGACTTTATGGACTCATGTGACGGTACATTTTATATTATGTTTTGAGTTATGTTTAAATATATTCCTCGTACCGTCATAGCTCTCTTGTGTTATCTTCCATGAGTTCCTCTTTATACCCATGGGACGTGGCCCCCTCCTGTTGTTTCCCGGTCACCTTCGTGCTACGGACTAAGGTGATCGGGCTCGGTTATATGACGTTTGATTCGTGCCACCACCACACCTCATGGAAGCTCAAGTTTTATTATATCATGTTCCTCTATCTGATTTCTATTCTAACCCTTTGTACACCTCCGATTGAACGTTGTTGTGCAGATTAGGTTTCTCACTAGGAGGATGCGGCGGAGAGACGATGTAGCCTCATAGGTTGTTGCTGTAGTCTTTCCACTGTTGGGTTTAGTTCCTAGCACATTGATGTTGTTTGACTTTTGAGATTCTTTTGACGTCATTGGTTTTGTGGCGCATGTTCCTTGAGTTTATTTTAAGTTAGATTAGTATCTCTGTTGACAGTTTCACTGTTGGTGGGGAAGTTGTCCCTTTGATTCCTAATTTTGATTTAGTCTTCATGTTGATCCCTTTTTAGTCGATAGAGATGTTTTTAGTTCCACCCATTTGATTTATTTCCGCTGTTGAGGTTAGGATTTAGGCTTGTGTTGTTCGTGGACGGTTCCACAGGTCGTACGCCGGTCCACCCGGGAAGGGGTGTGACATAAGCCACACCGATGATTCGACGATTCTACTTCTTCGATTATTGTCTCTTTGACCTAGACTCGAAAGAGTGGGTAATTGAACCAATTTTTGAAGAAAGTATCGACTGGCAGAGGAGATTAATTTACACTAGCTGGTGACCGAATCCATAGTGTCCATCTTCATCCTTGCCCAGTTTCGGTAATATGTATTCATTGTTCTTCTTTGGGTTGTGAATCTTTGATATACAAAGATATCACAATTATCTCACGTAAGTTGTCTTTAGTGAATTTTGACTATATTAGTTTGTCTACATTATTTTTAGTATTTTTCTCTAACTCGAGAGATGAAGAGAATAATAAATGCTACTTGATTGGGGCTTTCAACCAGACGTTGTCTCGGTTAGGTATCGTCAATTAAGGTTTCTTGGTAAACGAGAGCTTCCACTTTAGACATTCTAGAGTTGAACAACTTGTCACTGATTCGACTCATTTTATTCTTGACTTGAGTCTTGTGTGCATTGCAATCAGTAGAGGTGAAGATTGACAATCTTTGCTCTCAGAGGCTGGT
>JAOWBR010213398.1:0-17841 GCA_028571145.1 Dionaea muscipula
AGGACTTCCACTAAATCATTCCTGTTATCGGTTACAAGAAATAAAAGTCTATCACATACAAATCACTCCTTCTTGCTAAGGTGCAAGAGCTAAACCCTATACCTTCCTTGCTTACTATGGTGCAAGGGTTAAACCACCAATCACACAATCAACCTTGCTTCAAGATGCAAGGGGTAAACCACTATCAAGAAAATTAGAGATTGGTTTTTCCAATCCTTGAACAAGCTTCCCTAAGCTTAATCAAGGATAAGCTCATACTTAATTGGGGTTGATGATATACCAACTCCAATCAAGTAATCAAACATGTAAGCTAAAATCGATAAATATGCAAAATACAATCCCTAACTTGGTGAATGAAAAATCAACAACTCAATAAATCAATGATACCTAAAGAGATGGTGAATTGATGATGAATGAGAGGATGAATGTGATTGATCAAATGGATGAATCAATGCTTAAATCTTGAGCAATCTTGAACTTGGAGAAAATCCTCTTTAAAGACACTTTGAGAGAGAGAATGAACTTGAGAGCTTTGCCAATGATCAAATGAGTGTCTTGGGTGTTCTCTCTCTTCAATCAGCTTCTTTTAATGGAAAATTTCCAAGCCCATTAGTCAAAGTAGTCGTTTGATGCATATGGACAAAATTTAAGTGGACCGTTGAAGAAAAGAACGCGCCCAGTTTTCCTTCGGTGGACGACCTCGAGGACGTCCTCGAGGACGTCCACCGTACAAAAATCCTGATGTTCGAAAATTTAACAGGAGAAAACATCCAAGGCACATATATATCCCATAAACAACATTCCAACATGTTCTACATGATAAAAATGATATATATGAGCATCTACGATCAATCCAAGAGGCATGAAGATGGACTTGACATGATTCGATAAATCTAGTCCATTAAACATGAGATATGAGTGTGAGACAATTACAAAGTTCATGGAAATCGATTACTTCATGCTTTCAAATGAAATGAATCAAGCTTATAGAGATATAGATGATGAAGCTCATGGTTGATGCATAACATATAAAAATATGACTTTCATGCATAATGGTTCTTAAGTAAACATCATGAACTAATTAAAGGATTCTATATGTCATGTGTTTTCATCTTAATTAATGATCTTCATCAAAACTAAGATTAACATATTATACATGCAAATGCCAACATTACAGTCATAATGTATATCCACGATACGGTCATAATCACAAAATTACGGTCGTATCGTTGCCTAGGAGCGCTGGGTAAGTAAGGCCATTACGATCGTATTCGTGGATATGATACGACTGTAATGGCGACTGGCCTTCAACTCCTAGCTCGTTTTTTTTTTCATTTTCCATCCCGACCGGGGCATACGAGCATCGGTCCACCTCCCGTGTATCATAAAACCTATAATTAAACATAAAACACGGGTAAACTTGAATAACATGTAATAATGTATGCTAAACAAAATACCATGCTAAACCGAGCATTTAATCATTAAAAGCACATAAAATATCTATAATTAGGGGTGTGTACGCACTCAACAACACCGATGCCTGTGAATAAATACGCAAAAAATCAAATATGAATACCACATTAAGATAATAATGAAAAAAATGCTCACACAACGCTATCTATACCTCGAGCAGCGCAAGATACTCCGTTATTTGTCTCGTATAGACTCTGCTAGCCTTGCCCAACTCCCTATAAAGGAAATCTAGACAGGTGATACCCCATGCATATACGTCTAGCGAGGTCAAATCACGTAGGACATGAAGATAGACCATAGACACTTTATCCTCGGCCTTCGTCGCAAAATATCGTGCAGCCTAGAAGATATAACAAGTAAGCTTATGCTACACGTTCCACCTCTAAATTAGAACAACTATCCATACTGAGTGGCTGAAAATGGCGTCGGAGCCACTCCAACCTCACAAGGGGCCCGTCTATGACCTCCGCCATGTTTGCACCTATTGCCCCCAACAGGTCAGTCATCAGCCCAATCACGGTCGCCCTATCCACCCCTCTGTCATAATGGACGGGCCTCCCCGTGATCGAGAGACCAAACAGCTGTTGGACGTCTTCCAACGTGATGATCATCTCGCTAAACTAGAGGTGAAAGTTCGTCTCCGAGAACCACCTCTCAACAAACATTAACACAAGAACCCTACAACAAAACCGATACGATTGTCTTACTGTCCTCTCTTTGTCGGAATAGAGATGCTAATCCTGATCTATATAGCAGTGCACGCTATCGAGTCCCCGTAGGGTCAGAGTCATCAATCAGTCAATCCTCAACCATTCACTCATGGTTGATCATTGTCAGTAAGTCTCTCTCCCTACCACACCAAATGTATGCAACAGTGTGCGTCCCCATGCTCATCATCGATCTGCTTGGGGGGACTGTAGTGAGCTGCTCATAGTAGATGCGATGCTCGTAGGGACGAGCTTGACCTCATCAACATCTCCACCACCCTCTTGACCTCGACCTCCACCATGTCTCCCTCCACCCTCATCAGCTCCAGCTCCCTCCCTAATATCCCCAACATCTTTAAAATCATCTACGAAATCAATCCTCACCAAAATCAACCCTCACCTCCCCAATATCTCCAACATCCTCCCCTACAACCTCGGCACCTCCAATAACTCCAACATCATCTTTGACATGTGTATCAATCTAGACAGGGGCACTACCCTCACCAGTACCACTACTACCCTCACCAGCATCACCAGTACTTTCACTAGCGTCGTGGAGTGCTCGCTTTCGTTGTCGGCCCGATGCGGTCATAGCTCAATCCTCAACACGGCTAGAATGCTAAATATCCTCCCTACTCATCATAACCTGCAAAACATGAAAGCATATCATTAGTTTACAAATAAAAACGAATAATTCGTATGTAAACAATTCAAACCAAACAAAATTATTACCAAACAAGCACACTATGAGATATGAAACCACAACTCCCACTTCTTCCGGTTGTCATACGGTATATTTGACGTGTTAGAAGTGTCGAATCGACAGAAAATACTCAAGAATCAATTTTGAGCTCAATTTGTCATTTACGTTAAAATTTGGCATGTCTTATCTACTTGAATGGCTAACTCCCAAGCCGGGTGGATTCCTTCCAATCTAACGATTTAGCAAGCTTATATAGGGGACACATGAAGTTTCCAGATGATTGGTAAAACTGGATGTTGCACCTAGAAAATCCCAGGGGCAAACACCAAAATCCCGACAATTGGGTCTAAGAGGTACAGTTAGGAAAGGATCCAGTCGACTCAGGAGAGGAGTGTAAGATGCTGAGAAAGGTAACTCTGATGACTTGAAAATGATGAACAAAATCGTCAGAGGGTATCCCGAGGTGTGAACTCGGGAAACCCGCTTTGATGCTTAAGTCAGCACGCGAAGAAAATGGGAAAACTCCCTAGCGGGAGATGACCGGGCAAGAAGACTGGGCAGAATGGTCGGGCAGGGCTGGCCGGGCAAACTGACCAGGCAGGGTGTCCAGAAAAGGTAATCCGAGCAGGGCTCCGGGTAGAATTCTGTTAGGAAGAGAGAGAAAGTATGTAATGTAAGAGAGAGAATGTACCTTGGTAGTTGGGGGTTATGGGTATTTATAGGAGTGGAGTGACTGAAATTACTCAAATACCCCTGGAAAACACAGATAACTGAGTAGGGTGGCTGGGCATCGCCGATCGGGCAGGGCGGCCGGGCAGAGGCATCCGGGCAAGGTCGCCTTACAGAGACGTCCGGGTAGGATCGCCGGGAAGACATCTCCGGGCAGGGTCGCCGGGTAGAGACGTCCGGAAAGGGTGGGTAGGGACGCCAGGCAAGGATGCCGGGCAGACATCTCCGGGCAGGGTCTCTAGGCAGGGCCTGAAAATGCCGAAAAGACTCGCCTGGTCCAGTTCGATCTCCTTGCCCACGTGTCGAGGAAAATTACCCCTATATCATCAGTCCCCCAACTTTGGAGTATGAACGGAGTTTGGACTGTGAAGTTAGAAAGAAAAAAGCCAAAGTGGACAAGGTGCCTATAGCCGGAGGTGACTCTGACCGTCTTAGGTTACTGTGCTCCTTAGGTTAGTGGGTCCTCAGGCTTCTAGCTCTTCTAGGCTCCTACCAAAAAGTTCATGTTACCGGACTATTACGTCATTGCGCCTGCACCCGTGATAAACAATTTGCCTGAGCCCCATTGCGCGATCATGACTTCAGAGGACAACGCTTTAGCAGCGGCGCAGGCCGTAGCCACCTCCCTTTAGGGTGATCTGAATCACTATGTGAGCCCTAGGGGGACCTATGAGAATGATTAGGCACATAGGGACCTGAGGACTTATCTGGCTCGGGCAATGGTGGCAGCGAATACAACCCCAAAGATGCAAAATCTTGCGGAGAAGAGTGTGTTTGACCGGGGCCAGCATAATCGAAATCTGGAATCTCAGAAGGTCATACTAAAAGAGGATCTTGAAAGATCCAAGGATATGGCTGACAAGGCCATGGGCGATGCTATGCAGGCTCAGGGGGGAAGTCTCGACTGCTAAGCATGAATTGAAGATGATGAGGCAAAATAGGGACCGACTCTAGCGAGACCTGGAGCAGGCGCGTCAGGAGATTAAGGATGAAAGGAGAAAGAGGGCTGAGGATGAGGGAATCTATAAAGGTGGCCAACTTTAGCAGGTGGGTGGATGAGTGGATGGATACCCGTGAAGGTCAGGATTGGCTCTTCGACTCTTTTCGGGGAGCTAAAATGCAAGGATATTGGATGGCTCTCCAACATCTGATGGCTAGACTTCCTGATGCTGATGAAAGGGAGCTTTGGGATGGCATGCCCCGGTCTAAAGATATTAGGATTCGTGAAAACGGTGAACTCTATTTTGTGGCAGACAAGGAGGCCAATATCACTAGTGAACCATCTTCTCTACCCGCGGATTCTGATATGATCATAGGGGGAACCCGCTCTCCTAATTCCGTGGCTCGGGACCTGTTGGAAGTTAATGATTTCTTGGCCGCGTCAACGGCTAATGCTGCTGCCTTGGCTGCATAGAAGCGTGTAGTACATACTACACTTAACGACACCGGCCTTTGTGCCGATGTGGTCGATGGTAGCAGCGTGAACCAGGAGGTTGAGGGGGCTACCAAAGGCGGTGGATACATAGCTGGTTAACATCTGGGAAGCGCTAATGAGGAAGGTAGGGTGGACATACCCTCACCTGATGAGGTGGAGGACGACTAACGATGTTGCGGAGGTTGAAGAAGGTCCAAGCGGACAGTTTTTAATATAGCCTTAGCTTCTTTTTTTTTTCTTCTATCTTGTTTTAGCTTAGGAATGCTCGTATAGGGGATTTAGACACTCATTTTTTTGTCTAGGATCTATCTGATGAAGGCACTAGGCCAGACTTTTACTATAATCCTTTTTTGATTAATGGAGTTTCCCTTTTTGTCTGTGCATAATGCTTTGTTTTACGATGTCAGCTACACCTCAACTTAAGAGTTAATACATATAGAAGAACTAGAACTATAATAATAGTGTTTGATCAAATAACTCATATACTCTGTATAATAACTTGTAGCATGAATATGATCTTCATTTAATTGGAAACAAGTGCGCCGCCGGTGAATATGGAATCGAACAATCGACTATTGACTTTAAGTAGGCAGTGAGAGCGGTTCTGGATTTTGTCGATCTAGGCGGGAACTACCCAGCTTACAGGACTTCTGTGCGGGATGAAACCAGACCACAGGCTTCCTGGAGGGGTTAACGCCTGCCTCAGGGCAACACGGCGGGAGCTATCCGGCTTTCATGGCTTCCGTGCAGGATAAATCCTGACCACGAGAATAAAAAAGCATCCGAGGCGGGGAAAATCCGACTTACACGGGGATGAAAACGACCCAAAGGCCGGTGTGTATTAACCGATGATTACAACAGGTGATTTGAGATGTTTCGGACACCTGCACTTACATAACAAACATCTATAAGCAAAATAGGTAAGCGAATAATGAGAAAGGAGGGTGAGAAGCCTTGGATCTCAACCAACGTATGAAGGTGTCCTCTATTCGTCCGGCGAGTGCGCTTGATTATCAAGTTAGGATGCAGGTCCTAACGTTGGCGGTATTAGAGGTGAGTCGGCTGATCTTGTGCTCTTTGGGACCTGTACTGTCAGGGGGGTCCTAAGGTGTTAGTCTTAGGAGACCGCTCTAATCATCAAGTTAACCTTAGATTAAAATAGGCGAACAGGCATATAGTGGGAAATAAAAGCGAGTGAACAAACCTTTCGGAGGCACCCGACGAAGGTAGGATTTTTCCCTACGGAGTGGACCCGATGGCGCAAGGTAGCCCTAGCGTAGAACTACAGGTTACCCTGACAAGACCAGTGAGACAGAGACGCAGGCGAGAGCCGACATATACTCGCTGCGGGACGGACCTGTCCCCCTCTGCCATTGTTAACAGGCGGGAAACAGGTTTGGTTGGTTTTATTCCACAAGGGAAAATCCTCATTTCGTCTCTGTCTCCATATTGCTTTTTATAAAAAGGGAAAAGGCTGAGCGCAAGAGAAGAGCACCAGGAACTTAAGCTATTCTTATGAAGACATACCCTGGTGGTTCAGAAATGACGGGTCGTATGCTCATCATCAACACTGTCGGGAGAGCATGGTTGTCCCTACATGCTTTGGAATATGTGCTAAGTAGCAAACTCGTCAGCGGGGTCCCAAGGTGTTTAACCTCGGGGAACCGCTTCGACAATCAAGTCAACCCCACATTTTTATTAAAAACCATCAAAGCATATATGTATAGAAGTGCTTCATAAAAAGGAAATAATTTACAAGAAGAAGCTATACTACTAGAAGTACTTTCGGAGATGCTTTAGATTCCAGGTTCGGGAGACGTCTCTTCCGTCTAGAGTTATGAGTCTGTAGGTACCCGGTTGAACTTATTCGTTGACCCGATCCTTTCCAATTATGCGCCAACTTGCCAGACGGAGCATCTACACCTTCAAACTTGGCATCCCGGAGAACTAGATCCCCCACTCTGAATCTGCGGTTCTTGACTCTGGTATTGTAGTATCGGGCCACTCTATGCTGATATACCGCCACAAGGAGCGCTGCTTACTGTCTTCTTTCTTCTAATGCGTCCAGACAGTTCCTGAGTTCGGGCTCATTCTCTGACTCTGAGAAGTGGTCGATTATGAATGAATGTATGCCAATTTCTACGGGAACAACAACTTCTACTCCAAAAGCTACACTAAAAGGGGTTTCGCCAGTTGCAGCTCTAGGATTTGTCCGGTAGGCCCACAAAATGATTGGCAATTCAGTCACCCAATTTCCCTTGGCCTTGCCCACTCTTGCCTTTAGTCCATCCAGCAGCTTGCGATTCATCACTTCCACATGTCCATTGCTCTGCGGATACGCCACTGAGAAATACTGATACTCAATCTCATACTCTCGACACAAGCCTTCAAACTTCTGATCTTCAAATTGAGTACCATTGTCTGTGACGAAAACTCTAGGGACATCAAATCGACAAATGATGCTCTTCCAAAGGAAGGATTCTGTCTCTGCTCTCGTGATGCGTGCTGTCGGTTCTGCTTCCATACACTTGGTGAAGTAGTCTACTATCACGATCAAGAACTTCTTTCCTCCGGGAGCTGCTGGATATGGCCCTTGGATGTTGATGCCCCAAATTGCGAACAGCCATGCACTGGTGATGGGAGTGAGTGGTGTGGAGGGACAACACTATTTTCTGACGAACTTCTGTCAGGTTGCACACTTCCGAACAAACTCTTCGGCTGCCTCCTCTAGTTTGAGCCAAAAGTAACCCTGCCTTCAGATCTTCTTAGCCAGGGTAGATCCGCCTTGGTGACTCCCACATGCACCCTTGTGAATTTCCTCCATGACATATTGAGCCTCTTGCTCTATCAAACAACTGGCGCATGGGTGTTGATACAGCTGCTTGTACAGGGTTTTATTGATCAGTCAAAATTTTACATCCTTGATCGTGAGACTCTTAGCTTGATCTTTGTCAGCTAGCAAGGTTCCATCTTCTAAGTAACGCACAATCGGGGTCATCCAGGTTGAAGTCTCGGAATCCACAACCAAAAGTTCTGCGGTCAAGTCAAGATTATTCCTCTGCACTCTTTCCATGAATACCGTTCAACCAATTTTTGAAGAAGGGGCCCATGTCAGTTTTGAAAGTGCATCAGCTTTTGCATTCTGAGACCTGGGGATATGCATGATCTCGACCTTCTCAAACTTCTTAACCAAGTCATCAGCCAGCGTTTTGAATCTAATCATGGCATCTTTCTCAGTTGCATAGTTTCCATTCATCTGGTTCACAATAAGTTGGAAATCACTGAAAATCTACAAGACGCTGACCTCCAATTCCGCAGCCATCCTCAACCCAACAATTAAAGCTTCATACCCTGCCTCATTGTTCGTTACTGGAAACTCAAAGCGTAGGGCATACTCAATCTCGACCTCATCTGGGTCAGTTAGCACCAAGCCTCCTCCTCCCTGTCTTCCTACAGAGCCATCGATGTGCAGAGTTCAACAAGGAGATGGTCTCGGCGAAAGTGCAAACTCTACATACTCGACAATAAAATCTGCTAGGGCCTATCCCTTGACCGCTGGTCTGGGATGATAGTCAATCTGATACTGCCACATCTCTATTGACCACTTCATGAGTCTGCCGGAAGTCTCCGGCCTATGCAAGATCTGTCTCAAAGGTTGGTCGGTCAGAACCACTATGGGATGAGCAAGGAAGTAAGGCTTCAGGTGCTTTGAGGCAATTAATTACCAGGGCGAAAGCCAGCGTATCTGCCTTGAGATATCTCTCCTCTGCTCCCTTCAACATCTTGCTCGTGCAGTAGACCGGTCTCTGGATCTTATCTTCTTCTCTGATGAACACTGAGCTCACGGCAAAGTGGGAGATAACCAAATAGAGGTACAACGTTTCATCCTTTCTCGGCTTAGTAAGTAAGGGTAGAGATGCAATGTGGGCCTTTAGGCTCTCAAAGGCTGCTTGGCACTTGGCGATCCATTCAAACTTCTTTGGATTCTGTAACACTTTGAAGAAATGAACATTTTTCTCGGTTGATCGACTCAAAAATCGGCTCAGAACGGTAAGCTTGCCGGTCAGCTGTTGGACTTCCTTGATGTTTCGAGGGGGGGCCATGTCAATGATGGCTCAGATCTTCTCGGGATTGGCCTCGATTCCTCTTCGGGTGACCACGAACTCCAAAATATTTTCGGAAGTCTTTCCAACGACACATTTCTTCGGATTCAGCTTCATGGAGTATTTCCGAAGGATGGAGAATGTTAACCCCAGAGCCACCACATGCTCATTCTCCGTGACACTCTTTACCAATATATCATCAACATAGACCTCCATGCTCCTTCTGATGATTGGCTCAAACATCTTGTTTACCAATCGTTGATAGGTAGCCCTGACATTTTTCAAGCCGAAAGGCATCATCTGATAGCAGTATGTACTAATATGTGTGATGAAGGCGGTTTTCTCATCGTCGTCTTTCCTTATCCTGATCTGATGATAGCCTGAAAAGGCATCCATAAAGATCAGCATTTCGTGTCTAGACATGGCGTCAACCAATGTATCAATGTCGGGGAGCGGATAACTGTCTTTCGGACAGGCCTTGTTCAAGTTTGTAAAGTCAATTCACATTTTTCAACTCCCGTTTGGTTTCTTCACCAGTACTGGATTGGCTAGCCACTCTGGATAGTGCACCTCCCTAATGATTCCTGCTGTTAAGAGCTTCTGCACTTCCTTCTGCACTGCCTCGCTACTTTCTGTACCAAATGTTCTGCGTTTCTGCTTGACAGGTCTAATGGCGAGGTCAGTGCTCAGGGCATGTTCAATCATATCTCTATCCACCCTCACCATCTCTTCTGATGACAGAGCAAACACATCACAGTTTCCTCTTTGAAAATCGTCCAGCTGTTGTCGTGAGTCCGGCTGCAGCATGGTTCCAATCTGTACGATGGATCGGGGGTCGCCTTCTATAAAAAAGATCTCCTCTAAAGGTTCTACTGGTTGGTCCCTCTCCTCGGGTGGACCCTCTATGCAGTAGACACCTCTTGGAGTCTCTTCCTTGCCATCGGAGGGTACGCCAGTCCTCGTCTTGCTGTCTAGGGAGATTAGATAGCACTCCCGAGCGGCTTTCTGATCTTCAAACATCTTACCAACTTTTCCTCTCACTGGGAACTTAAGCATCAAATGATAGGGCGAGATAGCTGCTTTCATTCTGATTTGTGTGGGACGGCCAAGGATGACATTATAAGCTGAGGGGAGATCTACCACGAGCCACTTCACATCCAGAATGTTCCGCACCTCTGTGTCTCCTACAGTCAAGGAAAGAGTGATTTTTCCCATCGCCCTCATTGAGTGTCCCGTGAATCCTGAGAGCGGAGTTAAGATCGGGGAGGGTTCATCATGCCTTAGGTCAAGCGCTGTCATCAATCGCTTGTAGGTGTAAAAGTAAAGGATGTCCGCTAAACTGCCGTTGTCAACCAGATCTTTCGAATCTGTGCATGTCTGATCATGGCAGTCATCAGGATTGCATTCTGATGCGGATGCTTTACCTCAGCCTCATCCTCTTTGGTAAAGACTAAAGATACGTCCTGTAGGTCGATGACTTCCCTGGAGCCATTGGCGATGGAGTCCACTCGCTTTTCTCGAACATATCTCTTCCATCCTCTGTTTTTGTCTCCACCACTTGAAGTGCCGCCATGGATGACGTTGATCACCACCGCCCCCTTGTTACCAATCCTAGGCCTCTTGCTGTCGGGATCAGGGCTCTTGCTAAGATCCCTTTTGACCTGTGGAGCCATCTTGCAGTTATTCATGGGAGGTCGTCGGAATTGCTGATTTTCTTATTGATTCTTGACGTTTCTCCGATTCTTGAGAACTCGACACTCTTCTGTCTCATGGCCGAGGACCTTGTGGTGTGGTATGAGCACCACTGAGCCGGTCTTGCATGTGTTTCCGGGGGTGGCAATGTTTGAACTGGTGCCACAGTCCAGAGAGGCTGGGGGTTCTGAGGAACGGAGACTCTGGTCTCGTTCCCTACACATGGTGGAATGTCCTTCTTTGGGGCATCAAATCTCCGTGGTCGGAAGTCATATCTGGCAGATCTCTTCTCCCGACGGTTGTACCTCTCCTGGCCTGCACTCCTTGTCTCCTTCGTTGACTCCGTACTGCCTGAGGTCATGGAATTAAATGTAGCCCGAGCTCTGTTATGGTCCTCGAGCGTCATGTAGCTACGGGCTCTTTGCAGCAAGTCTTCAAAATCTCTCGGCTGTCGGAGGATCAGATCGTCCAAGAAAGCACTGGGACGCAATCCCGTCAAAATGGAAACCACTGTCACCTCCCCACTGAATCCAGGGATCTGAATGTACGCCCTGTTAAAACGAGACATGAAGTCTCTCAAAGGTTCATCAGGCCACTGCTTGATGGCAAACAAACTAGGGGCGGCTCGAGTGAACGTGCAGGAGTTGACGAACTGTCCCACGAAGGCTTCCCTCAGTTAGGAGAATCGTGAGATTGATCGCGGGACCAGGGGAGGCATACCATTGCCTGGCGGCTCCCTTGAACGTGGTAGGAAAGGCCCTGCACATGATGGCATCATCCATATTGAACAATTGCATCCGAATCTCGAAGTTGTTCACGTGATCCTCGGGATCCATAGAACCATCATACTGGTCAAGCGAAGGCAATCTGAGGCCCGGAGGGAAGGGGAGATCAAGCACCTCCCGTGTGAAGACACGGTCGCTGCCTGTTGCCTCGCCAACTGCTCTATGGCAGTATAGGACTGCACCTCCAACTCATTGTCGGCATCCTCTGTCGGAGAAAATAGCTGATCTCTTCGGCGATGTTGGGTGCTGGTCTGCCCATGCTGATGAGGGACATGTTGCACTTCAGTTGGAGACTGATCGGGGATTGATCTGATCTGCACAAACTTGCCCCTTTTCTCTCTCGTCGAAAGGCGGTGTCTTGGGGCAACAGGGGCCTATTCATCAACAGTTCCAGGCGGAGGCGTCTGCAGAGGTGATCTTCTTTGGATCTCTATCATGAGACCATCCATCATCGCGCCCATCATCTGGGTAATTTTCTCTCGCATAACCGGGTTATTTTGTGTTTAGGCATGTGGACGAAGGGTTGATTCTCCCACATCATCGATGCGAGTGGTAGGAGGGGGAGGTGGGTCATTCAACGGAGCAGGAGGAAGATTCTTGGAACGGGTCATCGTAATCACCATGGTGTGACTTCTCGTTACGGTTTCCCACAGATGACGCCAAATGACACTCCTAAAAAAATCTCAAGGGTAATCACCAAAGTCTCGAGAATCGGGTCTGAGGGATCCGATTGAGAGAGGATCCGGTGGACTCAAGAGTGGAGTGTAAGATGCTGAAAAAGGTAACTCTGATAACCTGAAACAGACGAACAAACTCGTCAGAGAGTACTCTGAGATGTGAGCTCGGAAAAACCGTTCTGATGCTCAGCACGTGAAGAAAATGGGAAAACTCCCTAACAGGAGATGACCGAGCAAGGTGTCCGGACAAGGTAATCCGAGCAGAGCTCTGGGGAGAATTCTGCTAGGAAGATAGAGAAAGTATGTAATTCAAGAGAGAGAGAATATACCTTGGTAGTTGGGGGTGAGAGGTATTTATAGGAGTGAAGTGACTGTGAAATTACTCAAATACCCCTAGAAAAGATAGATAACCGAGCAAGGTGGTCGAGCATCGCCGACCGGGAAGGGTGGTCAAGGAGAGGCGTCCGGGCAGAGACGTCCGGGCAGGGTCCCTGAGCAAAGCCGTCCAGGCAGGGTCACCGGGCAGACATCTCCGGGCAGGGTCGTCGGGCACAGACGTCGGGCAGACATCTCCGGGCAGGGACGCCGAGCAGATATCTCCGGAGAGGGTCACTGGGCAGGGCCTGAAAATGCCGAAAAACCCACCTAGTCCGGTTCGGTCTCCTTGACCACATGTCGAGGGAAAATTACCCCTACATCACTGGATATACCTGAAAGGAGCAGTTGCTTTAAAAAATCCTCAATCGACCTATTTTCGACCTATTTGGGTCAGTTTGAAGACCAACTTTGGATTTGGACTAGTTTAATCAATTCTCTCACTTTTTCGATTGCCATATGATATATTTGACGAGTTAGAAGTGTATAAACAGGTTATGAAGCAAGAAAACCAATTGGACACAGTAGACATGTGATTTATGTCGAAAATGGCTTGTTTTGTCTACTTGAGTGATCAAATGTCGAGACATTTTTGTGTTTCAATTTCTGGATGCATTTACAATGCTAATCATGTTAGCATGTTATGAATCAAGCTTACTTAGGCAGTTAGTGAAACCTAATCATCTGTTTACATTGTTTTTCATCCATTTCTAAGATATTTTCATCCATTTTTCATTGTGTTTCATCATTTTTCATCTTTTTCATATATTTTCATTGAATTTTAATAACTAATAATTAGCAACAGTCGGATTCTACTCACGACATCACAGGCAGCGGCGGCTGAGGTCTAACGAGTCGTTGACGACAGCCAACAGCTCCGACACGAGGAAATTGAGTTAAACCATAACCCTACTCAAATTTCATCTGATTTTCTCCACCCAAACCAATTCAAAGCATAAACATCAAATCAAACAAACATTATAAAACGAAAAGAAATTGAGTGAATTTAACAAAATCCAATCGATTTTAGGACTGAAAATTACTCACCTCTCGGAAGGAGTCGCCGGTGCATCATATCTCATGGTCGTCGATGTTCGTCAATCTCATGCCCGTTGATGTTCTGGATGGTATCGTGCTCGTCGATCTGGCACCCTTGTCGCCGATTGGCTGTGGAGGAAGAGACGTGGGATGCTCTAGATTTTTTTTTTCCTTCAAAATGATTTAAATGGTAGTATACCACTCTTTCTTTCTTTTGGCTCAGATAAAATTAATACAGAGAGTAGAAATGAGAGAAAAAAAAAAAGACAAAAAAAAACAATTAAGACCACGCGCGCAAAGTAATATGGATAGTAAATATACATTATGTATAGATCACACGAAGCCTGCTTTCCCTTTCTAAGGGAAAGTACACAATTACAAAGGGCTTGACAGAAAGTATTTCGAGGGTCATGCTCCACTTTGATCCACCACCAGATAGGGTATCAGGAACATTTCCAAGTAATATACATTTTACAACAAAGTTAAAAACACAATTATTTAAAGAAATGGCTTTCAGTCTGAATTCCTTCTCCCTGCATAGTTCCAATGACCATCAAAATCAAATCTCAGAGAAAGCTGCAGCCTTTGGAGTGAAAATGTACAGGCCAGCATCATGAGATTCAACTTGCACACTAAATGATGCAACTGCATCCCTGGTCACTTCTTTGTGCTGCCAGTACCAGAAAGATAAAAGTAGGACGAAGAAAAGTGGCAGGGTTAGTCGCTGGAATTACTAAAGCTGAAAAGATGGAGTTACTAGCCTAATAACCTTTTCTTATGAGTAAATGAAAAACAAACTCCGCTGTTAAATGTGATGCTTTAAAGCAGATGAGCAAATTAATGAAGCCGTCAAGCAGGGTCAGAGAAACCAAGGTAAATGTTCTAGTAATAGATGTTGGAATACCTGCCACAGATCTCTTATATTAACAGGGATGGAAGATTGAAGTCCGAGCACATTCCATAGAGCTGTAATAGATGTAGCAGTAGAACATCTATTCCACAAAGCAACAGCAAGACGATTTCCAGAAAGAGGACCAGCCCAAACCTGAAGATGAGAGAATCTTTAATACCAGAACTTAAGATTGACAATGTATTTCTGGGTTTCAGTGTATTTCAGGCACTTGAAATTTCTTGACGAGTAACCAGGAAAAATTGCTCATAAGGCAACGGAAGAATATCCTGATGACAGCTTTGTGCCAAAAGCTTTTATCCCATTTCAAATCACAGAGAGCCTTATTTCTTTTGAACTATGATCCATGTTATGATATGTGTTGTGTGTTGTGTTAGCTAACTAAGGGTATTTGGATATTTTTATGTGTTGTAGTATATAAGGGTTTAACCCTTGTTGAATGTATGAAGCCTTCTCATTTTTCCACTCACTTTTATCAACATGGTATCAGAGCCATTTCAATCACTCACTCATTCCTAAAACCCATTCCTAAAACCCAACTGTAGCCGCCACCTCCAAGGAGAAAACCCTAGCCGCCTATCTGTGCATCTCACCACCACCACCACCAAACCTCCACATTTTACCACCGACCAGCTGCTGCCCAGTGGCCGGCGACCACCGTGGTGGTGGACCCACCAGCCGGCACAGCTCTGACAGCCACCAACAGCGAGTGGCCAGTTTGCCGCCGCAAGGGTGAGAAGGATTGAGCCTCCAATCTTCATTTCCTTTTGACGATTGACCACCTAGGAAGGTAGAGGACCTCACGTCGCTCACCGGAGACCTGACCTTTCAACCGGACGCCATTGCACGCGCCTCCATGCACCACCAAGGCCGGCTGCGCGTGGGCTTTACATGCCTCCATGCGCCGGCGACACTTCCTCTGGGCAGAATGTCCCCCTCCTCGAGCTAGTCCATCTTTCCTTCTACTGGTGCTGTTGATTCTCTCTCATTCTTGTATTAATCCAGCTTCTTTGATAATATGTGTTCACTTGAGACTTTGAATTTCAAATTTTCAAACATGCTGCTCTCCTGTGGTACTTGTGATGCTGCCCTATGCCTTTATGCTGCTCTCTATCTTTGAGTATTGGTGTTGTTAGGTGCTTGTCCTTTTGATTGAGAGTGTGCTCTTATGCCGGTTGAATTCTTATGGGCTTCGTTATATTATTGCACTTGATGTGTTTGGCTAGCCAATTTCTTTGGTTGCTCCATTGATTGAAGTTTGTCTTCGGTTTCTTCGGCTCTGAATGATGGTTCGTTCTCTTAGAGGTCGCAACATTGATGGTCCTGTTTGTTGTTGGCATTGTGATACCGCGGGACATATCCGCCATCGATGTTGGCAGTTACGTGGTAGACTCTCCACTGCTGACTCAGATTTTATCTCTCCTTTGGGTCCTCAATTGGTATCAAATCCATCATTAGCTACTTGTATTCCGCCTCGATCTGCTGCATGTCTGTCGACTTCTTCATGAGAGTGGATTATTGATTGGGGGGGCCTCTGACCATATGACCGGATCCTCAGAGTTATTCTCTGATTATTCTCATACTTTCTATTCTGATGTGTGGATTGCAGATGGATCATATATTCCAGCCAAGGGACTTGGACAATTTCTTTGACTCCTACACTAACTATATCCTCCGTCGTACACTTACGAGATCTTTCATTCAATCTTCTCTCTGTCGGTGATTAGGACTCATGATTGTTGCTTTGTCTTTCGTGATGAGTCCTGTGAGATTCAAGATCTTTCGACAGCGACACTTATTGGTAGAAGTTGTCGTACCTCAGACGAACTTTATATATTGGATGTTCATTCCTCCAGTCTGACTTGTTCAGGGGTTTCCTCCACTATTGTTGGTCTTCATAATCGTCTCGGTCATCCGTCTTTTTCTAGCCTCAAGAGATTGTGCCTCGAGGCTCGGTCTGTCTCCTAATTATTTTGTGAGTATTGCCAATTTGCTAAGCATAACAGAGCCACATATCTGCTTCGGAGTGATACATGGACTTCTGCTCCTTTTGAGTTGGTGCATTCTAATATCTGGGGGCCATATCTGGTCCAGTCTCGTGCAGACTTCCGCTATTTTGTGACCTTTGTTAATGATTATTCCCGCATGACATGGTAATATCTTTTGAAGTCTCGGTCTGAGCTCTTCTCTGTTTTCACTGCCTTTTGTGCTGAGATTCAGACACAGTTTTTGATGCCTGTCCGTATTCTCCGCAATCATAATGCCCGAGAATATTTTTCCTCCTCCTTTACTACCTTTATGAGTCAGCATGGAATCATTCATCAGTCTTCCTGTCCAAATACCCCTCCTCAGAATGGGGTGGTTAAACGGAAGAATCGTCATTTACTCGAGATTACTCGGGCCCTTATGTTTCATACATGTATGCCCAAAGTGTTTTAGAATGAAGCAGTGTTAATCGTTGTATATTTGATCAACAGGATGCCATCGTCTGTTCTTCAGGGGGAGATTCCTTAAAGTGTGTTATTTCCTGGCCAGTCCCTTCATCCTTTGCCTCTGCGTATCTTCGGGTGTACATGTTATATTCGGGATATCCGACCACACCTTACGAAGTTGGATACCAAATCCTTGAGGTGCATTTTTTTGGGATATTCTCACACGCAGAAGGGGTATCGATGCTACTCTCCTAAGTTGGGACGATTCTGTATTTCTGCTTACGTTGTTTTCGATGAGACTACCCCATTTAGCTCTTCTTTACCCTCAGTTGGGCCACCATCCGAGTCATTCTCTTCTATGGATGATCTTTTTGTCTACGAGTTGATTCGGATTCCATCGTCGTCTCCACCTGTTCCGGATTATCTACTTGACTCGCTACTCGCTCTTCCTATTCGGGTGTATACCCGTCACCCCCATCAAGTCGTTATTGATCAGTTGGACCATTGAGATGAGTGTGTTCCTCCCTCTGTTATTGCTCCTCTAACTGCTATTCCAGATTTGGATCCTCCCTTGCCATCTACTATGGCTTCATCACTAGCCACTCCTCTGTCCTCTCCACCTTCTGATTTGGATCTTCCGATTGCCCTACGTAAGGGTCGGCGTAGTTGTGTCAGATATCCTGTCTGCTCATCTCTTGTATGCAGGAGTATCCTCTTCTTTGCAGGCATTCGTCTTTGCTTTGGACTCTATTTCTGTTCCTTGGTCTTTGTCTGAAGCCATT